>JAVQJD010038294.1:0-194312 GCA_036023655.1 Nannoperca australis | reverse complement strand
TTCACAAACCCTTTTTCCGTTTAACCTAAAAATTAACATTTAACACCCTCCATTAATATTCCACGCATCCCCCTGCCCCCCCCCCCCCCCCCCCCGCCTGGACTGCAGCTCACTCTGTTGATGTTGTAAGAGATGATGAGACGAGTGTATGTGTGATGAAAGCGGGTGGAGGAGGGGCAGATATGTTTCCCTTTAAATCCCCCCATGAGCCCAGTGGAAGGTAGAGCAGAGACAGGCTGACGGCTCTTCTGTTAGATGAGGCTGTGGCGCTGAATGCTGTCAACAGATGGGAGCTGTGAGACATTCTGACACTCGCACTCTTTAAACACAAAAATTAAGTTGTTTTTACCTGAAGGATGAAGAGTTTCATACTCACTAACCTCATTTAATACACTCAAAACATGGCCATTTATCAGTACTTACAAAGTGGCTCTGTGTTTATAAATCTCTCGGACTCCATGTCACAGCATCATGATGTAGTGAGATTCCTGCAGGGCTCCATTATTAAACTGTCATTAATATAATGCAGGCCAAGCTCTTGTATATATTACATTGATAGTTGCAAATACAAACGCTTGCAACAGAACATCAATACCTTTCTGGCTTGTCTGGCCTGTGTTTGTGTGCTGTGGTTCACTGACTGCCCTATTTAGTCAGAAATTAAGCCTGAGCTCAACAATGTGGAGCAGCCATTGCTCCATAGTGATGTGAAAGGTGCAGCACAAAGTGTTTTTCCCACAGATATTCCTTCTGTGCCCTTCCTCCTCAACAAAAACAACTGATAAGACACATTTTGAGAACGTTATTGCCCTCATTTGGTTAGTTTAAAATTTTGTTTAATAGTTACCTGTCCAACAGAAACCAATGTCTGTCCATCTGCAAAACTCTTAATCTTGAAAAGGACACACCAGTGTTTCTGTTTCTTTTTCTTTTTCTGCATTTATTTCTCTAAAGAGCAAACCTTTCAGTGAATAACCACATAGCTGCATAGATGATACACAATTTATTATACTTTAGTAATTGGGTGAACCTAAATGAAAATGAAAAAGATGAGGAGGGAAAAGAAAGAGAAAGTTGTAGAAAGTAAAAGACCCTGGTAGGTAAAGTCCCAAACCTTTTATGTAGCTAAATGAACAGTGATATCATTCAAAACAAGTGAAAAACTTGATCAAATGGCCAAAAGCGTTTGACACTATAAACCATTAAATTCTGTTTCTAATGCAGCAATAGCATAGCCAATGTCTTACCTCTCTGGGAGAAACCTGTGACTACGGTGTCCACCAAAGCAGTACCCTGGGTCCCTTATTGTTTCTATTTTATGTAATTTATAAGGCTGTAAAAAAAAAAGTATGCTAACAATGCTGCACTATTTCATTTTTTTATGTTTAGATAAATACCTCAATCAATTGCGAGGGTAGGAGATTGTGACATTTAAACACATGAACATTGAATATTATCTTGAAAAATGCCTTATATGGCGCTATATAGTTATGGAAGTGTTAAAGTTAATGCTAAGATTGTGTTATTTGCCAAACGGTCTCAGTTGATTGCAAAGGGTTTGCCTTATATGTAACAATGTATTTTATTTCTTATTTATTTTTATATAAAGACAATTCATGTTAAATTCATAACAAACAGCTGAGATGTAGTCCTGATTTCTTTGTCAAATAATCAAAACTAATCTTATTTTAAAAAAAATTGAAATATTTTTAAAGCAATAAAGTAACATCAGATTGTTTGACAAAAGGATTAGCAGACTGATTTCTCTATTGCAAGAAATCGTTTCACTTTCAAAATTGACACAGTGTAGAGATTATGTCTGTAACCCTCCACAGCCATTATGTAGAGGAGACATTTTGAAGATTTCTGGTAACATGCAGTAACTCTAAAATCATTATTGACACTAAATATTGCTCAGATATTCAGACCTACATACACCCTTGTCTGTAATGTGGAGGTTCATGTGTGCCACTACACTCCCCCACCCTCGAGAGTACAATGGGATTTACTCCACCCATAATTATCTCACTCCTATTTACACTTTCCTCATCATTTTTAATGTGCGCTTGCATCTGTTTTTCCAAACATATGCCAGACAAAAGACTATTATTGACAAGCTTAAATCCTTTTCAAATTACAGCTGGATTTAAGTAGTTTGCAGTTATTTTTCTGTCATAGAATGCTTTTGCTGTAATTTACAGTAAGACAACCCCCCCTCCCTAAAATAAGCCTAAACTAAAAAGTGGAAAAAGTGCCACAGACCAAGACCACAGCCCTGTGTCAGCCCCTGTTCTCATGGAAATTCCCTTCACAAAAACACAATTTAACTGCAGTTGCATGGTTAAAACGTAGGCCTTGCACTGTAAAAGAATATCAATAAAGATTTCCACCCCTGTCTAGAAATATCCAGACATTGAAACTATCCTCAGAGGTGTTCGGACAGAAAGAGGGCACAAGAGAACTCTGCTATTCTCACTTCCATCTGTGTTTTAGAGACAGGCTATACAGGACGCTGGAATTTTAACTTTGTCTCTCAACAAGATGCTTCTGTATTCTGTGTCTATGCAGGCAAAAAAGAAAAATAGATGATAGGACCACTAACTGCTTATTCTCCCTTTTCCTCTCCCTTCCTTCATTCTCTCTTTCATTGTGTCTGTCTGTTTCGCTCCTATTGTGCGCCAAAGCGTATAGTCACAGGGAGACAGTGGGTCTTTGTCCTTTGGGTGAGGTTGGGGGCGGGATGAGGTGGGCTAGAGGATACATGGAGATAAGTCAGGGGGCGGGGTGGTAGATTCGGGAGGTAAAGAGGCCGGGAGAAGGGAGGGGTGTGTCTGGTGTCAGACAGGGTAATGATGGCAGACAAAGTGGTGGGGGGTAAAGCAGGGAGGTACGTAAGCAGTGGGGTTAATGGGACCTTTGGGAGAGTCAGGCTCATGAGTGCCAGAGTTGGAAATGTATTTAGGATGTCAGCTACTGACTACAGTGTTGGATGAGACCTTTTTAGTGTGGTATCCATCTATGCATCTGGTTTTGAAAAGGCTTTTAAATGTAACCATAATAGTAATGAGGTTTGGCTGAGCTCTGAGGTCTTTTCAATTGTGAAACAACCACCTGCTCCTCCCTACAGCACTTAACACAATCTAGCTTTGGCTAACACCAGCTCTTAGCATTTTGTATATCCACAAGAGTCAGTAGGCAGCAGTCCTTCCCTCGCACCTCCAACAACACCATCAGGTGTTCTGTCAAATACCAGTGTTAAATTGATCCAGAGCCTCTCTCCGCACTAATCCTGCTTCAGTAAGTCTACATATCTCCACTGTGCTTTATCACTTTGGACCTGCTAATCCTGAAACCCCAAGAGCTCAGCTGTCCCATACATCACGCATGACACTAAATCCTCAGTTTGGGAGGAGACCGGCTTCCCAGCAACTGTCCTATTCTGATGCTTTACAACTGAAATACTGGCTTCTCAGACCAACACCAGAAAATATAACCTGTGGACCTGAAGTGGAGGAGGAGAAGAGTGTAGACAGTGAGGACGACGATGAGATACAGTAGATGAAGGATGACAGAGGGGAACAAGAAATTGCAGGAACAGGAAAAGGCAGAGTAGATCTGGTAAACAAGAGGCCACAACGTAAAATAAAGACACAGATGTGTTTTTGAGTAAACGTGGCAACAGGGTTTGTTTCTCTAAATAAAGTTACTTAACAGAGCTTGAGGACACCAAAACAAACAGTTGTCTACCTAAATTCTCAGAACTAGGACACAGAGAGACCATGTGACAAGCACTCTGAAATACTCTCCATTTAGACAAATCATTTTAATTTCTCTGTCCCCACACACACACACAGAAACGCACACTGTGTTGTTTTGAAGCTCAGCTCAGAAGGTTTTTAGACTGGATTATCCTCAGGGGGCATGGGCTCAGTGATCATTAAAACCTCTCAGTATTGATCTGTCAATGGAGCACCCACCGCAGTGTCTGCCTCTAAGAGCATCTCAGATCTCAGAAAAAAAGGCATTTACTTCAAGGTCTTCTGACCACTTAGAGAATGAAAGTTTTTTGCTATGCTAAAGCAAAAGCATTGAAGGGAGTATGATTTCAGACAGTTTATACTGATGGTGGTTTAGATGAAGGAAAATATGAGCAACATGTAACCACATTTCCAAACAAACAGGAGAGCCTGTTAAAGCTCAAGGTGCCACACTGCTGCCCATAGCCAAGCTCCGGTCATTTTCTCCCTACTGGGAAGCCAGAAGTCGCTAATGGGTCTTTCAAAGTTATGTAAGTTACATTTTGTTGGAAACTATTGGCTTAGAACACCTAAATAATCTACCCACGATGTAGACAGATATTCAGACCTATTGTTTTGAAACTTAATGTAAATTTATTTTATCCTAACTAACCCTTTAATTGTAATTCTGTTGCAAATGGTGGAGGGCCAGAGTGGAAACTCCACAGCACCATTTGCTTTTTTTAATGTGGAAAATCACATTCAAGGAAAGCAAAAGAACAAGCACTCTGAAGTCCTGAAAAACACAATTACAGCAGTTATGACCGATCTAAAACTAGGATAGAAATGATAAGAGATACACACTTATAAAATACATAATATATATAGTAACTGTTTCTCAAAATAAGGATATAAGGTACATAAGGAAAGAAAAAGAAAAGGAGCATGAGGGAAGACTAGTCATTGTTCGGTTACAATTAAAGCCATGAGTCTTGACAGTGCATGAGTGTGGACCACTTGTTTACAGAGGTCCTTAGCGTTTTCTATGTTTTTTTTTAGTTATATGTTGCAAAACTTACTACAAGTCTGTCTGTCCCCTCTCTCTCTGCAGTTGATGGGATCCTTTGTTCTAGCAGTGGGACTGTGGCTGCGCTTTGACCCAGAAACTGTGTCTCTGCTTAATGGTGATAAAGCTCCAGACACATTCTTTATTGGTGAGTACTTTATATTGCACACCTCGGCTAATCTCCACAGCCGATGTGCTCACAGTGTAGATGTGTAACAATATGCTGTGTCGCATTCAACACAAGGCCATTGATTCAATACATGTGCTGAACAATTCACCACAGGTTAAATCTAAAAATCAGATGAAGTGCTGTTGTTGTTTCAAGAAATGATATTGTGCCTTTTTTAAAGCACTGGTTATGTGTATGTCTTTCATGTGTTGCTGAGAAGCCACTCTAAATTGGTCAATGGAAGTTCAGTTGTTTCACTCTGAAGTGTCAGCAGTTAGACTATGGAGCTAAATTAGGGTCATAAGTTTTGTTCATTCGAAAAAAAATCTGAATCTGAAAGTTCAAGTTTTGATGTTGAACTCTGAAAAATTTTGTGATGTATTGATATACATGGCATATTAGACTTTTATGCTGACTAATGTCAAGAATGGAAATTTATGACAAATTCTTATTTTTGCAGTATTGACACCACTGTCTTTTCAAGTCTGAAAATTGTGACCACACAAGCAGTCTGTAGAAAGTGAACGCATTAGTAAAAAACATATCAAAATGCCGTGTTCCTCTCATCCCTTTCATGCTCAGTCTGGAGACGGCCTTTAAAATTGTTTATTGACATGTTTCAGTGCAACTACCTGTGAATACATGTCTGTCTCATGTTCCGATCACAGGCTTCCCCCCATGCACAGACACTCACAAATACACACTCCACAAGCACATATAAAAGCCCACACATGCACAGTGTTAGTTCTACACAAGTCAGTCTTCTTGTGTGTGAATGCGTCATAGTTTACTGGGTGTCTACCAATACCAAGTTTGTGACACACGGATAAATATCAAGATTCAACATATTCGTACTTTTTCCATTATTGGGTGTGTGCTGGCTTCTGTCACACCAGAGACGGGCATGAATAACAGGAAATGACTGCTGTACATGCACCGTTAATGCATGAGGGAAACCACAGAGTTCCTAACCACCTTTCAGTCAATCACCATGCGCAGATATAAAGAGAGACAAAGCGGTGGTGCGGTGGGTGGGTGGTTCACTGGGGGATCACTGAGTGTGGTGACAGTAAAAAAGGCACAGGGAAGAGGAACATTATAAAACAGATGTGGATCTATGGCAAAGATTTGAAGGAAAAACAAGATAAGACGTAAAATGACACGAGAGGAGGAGCTGTCCCACGTAGGACTACCGTTCTCCCACTCTTTGCAGCCAATGTGATACTTATGATAATGTCAGTTATTATGACAGCCTCCAGACTAAACTATTATCTTCCTGATGGGTACTTTATTTGCTTCTCTGACACCATTTCAGGACTTATAAGGTTGTGCAATGGTAGACTAGTGTTGCAGATATCTTTCTACAAAAGCCTATAAAACTCAAAGTATTTAATTACTTTTTCCTGTGTGTATGTGTGTGGCCTAAGGCTCAGATGTCCATGTGCTTTGACCGGGCATGCGTGGTCTCTGTCAGGTCCTCTGAGAGTATAGTGCTACACATGGTTTTGACAGTGAGAGCGCTGTCCCCGAGACACAGCTGAGAGCGCTCAACAGTTGCTATGTCTCGTTCCCATGGCATCAAGTCCTCACAAAACTTTTTCTTTCTTTGTTCTTTGAAATGACGTGTTATTAAAAACAACGTGACTAAGAGCTAACTGGAAAATCAATGCAGTGTTCTGCCGAAACCTTTCAGTTTGTAAATGCAGCAGCATCACATGTCCATTAAAAGATGATCAGCATGACATCTGATCATTTGACACCTTAAGCTGGCAACTAAACTCTCCTTCCTAACAGCAAAAGAAATGACTCACCCAACTCAATTATTGTATCACATCAACTCTTTTTCCTGACCCGTCAGGAACTTATGTCTTCCTCTTTCGTTCCCACCTGAGCCCACATCACCTTGGGGCTGATACGTCCTCTCTCACCCCATCGCATCACCTAGCAACAGACCCCACCTGTATGAGTGCACTGGTGGAACCAAGCTGTTGTTGAATTCCTCCCTGCAGACCTGCCCATGCTGTACCCTTCATAATGAGAGGGTTAATGGGAGACCATGGCATCTAAGAGGACGTGAAGCATCCCACTCAGAGCTCCTTATAAATCAGGCTCTTGCCAACAAGGCTATTACAAGGCATCTCATATGAGGAAACTATTAAAAGGCGTTCCACTCACTCCTAAAAAAGGATCTGAAAAAGCACCGATCACTTTGCTGTCATCTGCTCAGCTGACCACAGAAATAGTACAGTCTGAAATGATAATGCCACTGTCTGAGCTCTGCTTGGCAATCTAGACAGTGACCGTTTAAACTGACTTACATTTTTAGCTCTATGCTGCACCCTGCTGGTGACTCTGCAAATTAAAAGATAGATAGTGGTGAATGCAACCTTTTTTAGGTTGATCTATCATAATTATGTTGATAAATAGAGTATATGAAATTTAATGGCATTCTGATGGTTGTTTGCATCATGACTTAAGGTCTTATCTACCTGCCTTTTTGTTTACCATTGCATCACTGCACATAAGTGATATCTTTCTTTTTCCCTGTCCCTCCAGGTGTGTATATCCTGATAGGTGCTGGCAGTCTGGTGATGTTGGTTGGTTTCTTTGGCTGCTGCGGAGCTGTTCGAGAATCTCAATGCCTGCTAGGTTCAGTGAGTACATGTGAAGCCAAACACACGAGCAAAAACTGAACTGAAATGCTTTAGTCTTAGAATTTTCTAAGCAGGCATATTTTTCACCCATAACCTATTTACCAGTACCGTACAGTCATTGTCATCTGTGGATTTTTTCAGTTCTTCGCCTGTCTGTTGATCATCTTTGGTGCTGAGGTAGCAGCCGGGGTCTTTGGATTCTTGAACAAAGACAAGGTACATTTATTATTTTACAGCATGTATTTTACAGAGTAGTGCATAAATTCCAAGGGCACCACGTCATTCACTTCCTCTGTCACACAGATTATCGAAGACGTTCAGAACTTCTACGCAACAACCTACAACGAAAACAATAACGGGACATTGATCATCTCATACCAGAAAATAGTAAGTGGAAAATGAAATATTTGGGGTAACATTATGTTCTTAATACAGAAAAAAGCTACTTGCTTATGCTTTTTTCCCCCCACTTTCAGCTAAACTGTTGCGGAACCATAGCAAGCCCCTGCCCTGATCCCGAACAAGGTACCAAGGTAAGTTCTGTCAGATGGAAGCTCCACCTCGAGAGGAAAATTAAGTACTGCTGCATTTGTTGTCTAATGACTGAGTCGTGGTGCCAAACAGATCTTCCTGGTTCACTACAACTTGACACTGTGTGACACCTCTTATGTTTGGTCTGCAGGACTGTGAGACGGGCATCAAGGACTTCTTCAACAGTAAACTCTACATCATTGGGTACGTGGGCATCGGCATCGCTGGAGTCATGGTGAGTAAGGATCGGTCAAAAACACACAAAGACACACTTTTCTGTGAGTGAGAATAATTTTTGTAAAAATCTGTTTTCCTCTCAATAGATCATTGGTATGATCTTCAGTATGGTGCTCTGTTGTGCCATTCGCAACAGCAGGGAGGTCATTTAAGCTGGATCCTTGGCCTCTACCCCTCACCCCTCCTGTACCCAGCTCTGAAAGACTGTACAGCGATCAAATGTCAACAGCTGTCCATCACCCATCCAGGGACCACATTCAAAATGTTCCTTTCCACTATGGTGCTCAACCCAGCTCTCCTGGCCTGATCTTCCACTATTTTCTCTGAACTTTTCTTTATTTATTTGCCGTCACAAAGTACGGCAAAGTAGCATACCCTTCCCTTCATAACATTCTGATAAGACTTACACCATTCACATATCCAGTGGGAACAGTATGATGCCTGATGTTGACCCGACAATCTGTCAAATTGTTTTTTCCTCATGGCCATTTGGTTTCCACTACAAATTTTAACCCACATACTGTCACGGTAGTGTCAATGGTTTTTCACACAGCCTTGACACTGACCCCTTGACTGTGGGAAACTTTAGCCCCGAGAGAGAAATCTGAGGTGAAAGCAGCTGAGTTTGCTTATCTGCACACAGAACGCACGCGCACACACACACGCGCACAGACAGGCGAGCCTTAAAAAAGGTTGTCTGAAATCTTGGAGAGAATCCTGATTGGTGGAATCAGAGTGGGGTGTCAGGAGACGATATGGCCAGTGAATGTTTCAAGAATGCGTCTATCGTGCAGCGCCAGCGCTCTGACTCACACACATACAGAATACAGGCATTTTGTGAACTGTACAATCCACACAGATTGCTCTCTACAAGAAAACATTTTGGGGAATATGCTTTTTTACTTTCTTGCAGAGAGTTATATTAGAAGATTGATAGCACTCTCCTGTCTGTCCAGTAAATAAGAAGCTACAGCCAGCAGATGGTGAGTTTAACTTAACAGAGACTGGAAACTGGGAAACAGCTTTTCTGGGTTTGTCCCCAGGGAACACCTGGGTGCTGGTAGATGGATTTTGTGAACTTTCGACCTATTTTAGGCAGATTTTGTTACTCTTGGACAGAGCCAGGCAAGCTGTTTCACCTGTTCCCAGTCATCATGAAAAACTAAGCTAAGGTTTCATATTTACGACACAGACATTAAAGTGGTACTGGTCATCTCTTGACAAGAAAGTGGACAAAACAAATATTCTTTTAAACATCATCACCAGTGGTTTGCAGGTTCTAGTCCATTTACAACGAAACATGCATACTTTATACTTTGCAAACAATGCTGGTGTGTTTAAGAAATGTTAACTGTAGTAAATTACACAACTCAAGTCTTCCATCGAATAGAAATGAATAGAAAAGCTGCCGGGAGCAGCAGGAAAAGTGCATCTACAAATCTAAAACTGTATACCCTGCATTTGAAAATGGTCAGCCAAAATGTAAAGCAGCCTTTACATGATTTGTGGTCAATGAGATCACACATGCAGACATACAGATATGGTACTGGTAAAGTTGATTATAAAAACACCAACTGAACTACAAACAAAATTCCATCTTTGCCAGAAATGAACAGCTCCTCGTCTCTTTGGTTTCTACGCTTTCTGTGTAGATAGATATGCTCTCTTACGTTAGAGAGTACCCCTGAGTCTCTGTTAACTGTATGTCAAGAATACATGTGGACATGTTTACAGGCTCAACATTTACTAGCTGGTCAAATGAGGCTAGGCACTGGGGCTGGGATATTCAGTTATCCGAGCCGGGCCTTTGATCTCTTCCCGCTTCCATCTTTTCTGCCCCACTGTGCCTTAAAAGTACATCGTCTACAACAAAACAAAAGAGAAACAACCCCTGTATTTCTCTCACCTCATCAAATTTTAGAAAGACATGCCCAATCTGGAATCCCTTCCATTTATCCAGGTTCAATCAGGGCACGGTTAATTCTGTTTGGTTTATTCCCAGTGTCGGGACTCCGGTATGTAAATATGTGTGAGTTTTCTTGTAGTTGTACATTATTTATGGCTGATGTGATACTATTTAACATGCTGTGTGTAGACAGAGGATTGCAGTAGTTGTACAGTGTTGTAGCCATGACAGTGTTTGCGATAGTCAAAGCAAATCCACATAACTAAAATAGCTTCTTTAACGTGCCTTTCTTTGAAAACAAGCTATTTTAGACGGGCAGTCTGAACATAGCAAAAGGTCGTAGCAAACGTGTACATATGTTTGTAGAGTTGGACTGCATTTAATTGTCACACATTTGACAAGTAGCACATATGGCTCGATTTGCCATTATTGTTTTTGGTTGTTTTTTTTTAAGTGTCTCACTCAAGTGTGTCGTCTCTGCCAAGAGAGCTGGAGTGGTGAAAGCAACAATTTCTTTGCCAACTATTTTAAAAGCCTTTTCGGTACTAAAAGAAATTTGTTCTGAGCACTTAATGTTTATTATGTCACCAAGCCATGTGGAACACAAGCCCTAGTCAATATTGCTTTCACTTTCCTTTTTTCTCCCTTTTTTTTTTTACATTTCAGTGTAATGAGACACAAGTGAGGAGACAACAAAGGCTTACTTACCATTTCAGGCTGTTGGGATGCCAGTGGGCAGTGTTTACTCTGGGGAGTGAGGCAACAACAGAGTCACTGTCACTTCAGAAGCTCTGTGGAGTTAAAATAAGATGAACTGGGAACAGTTTAGTCCAACTCAATCCACAAAGCTGTTGCTGTGTTCCTCAGTCATATTTGTTTGAGCAAATCTGGAGATGTAATGTACTGTGCACATAAAAAGACAACGTGTACACAGTCAAGCCTTTCGTAGTTGATTGTGTGTTAATTTATTTTAATACTTTTCCAGGCTTCTCAGGAAGATAGTTGTTTAAAGTTTAATAAAGGTTTACACAGTTTCCTGTGTTTGATTTTATCATACATGTTCTGATATGACTTGTTTGAATTTGAGTTTTTTGTTATTTCCTGTTAATCTTTCACAGGAAGTGACAAAAAGCCAAATTGCCTCTTCCAGATAGTATGTTTGCTTGGTTATCTGGATGACTGCTGATAAAATCTTTTATTTTTATTTATTTTTTAATCATTTTTGAGGGGATGGTGGGTTTTACTTAGCAAAGTTGCAAAACCTGTGTTTTGGAAAATGTTCAACGGTGAGGTTGTATTTGTCAAAAGCTTTAATTTCTTTACTTTTGTATTTTTGCATATACGTTTCTGATTCAAACAAGTAGCTTTATATTCATTTTTCAATGTTTAATAACTTGTTAAATATTTTATGAAAGACATCTATTAATCATCTGAAATCAACATCAGACTCCATTACACACACAGACTCTGCTTGCTGCATGGTTTCAGGAGCCTGAAAATATATCAGCAAATTCCTTGCTGGTGTTAAGCATGCTAAGTGCTAGTGTATATAAACACAAGTTATATTTCTTCTTGTGAAGAATCAAAATGACCCATATAGGCATTTAAGATATGATTGTATTTGATATCCCCTGTGATTAAGTAGGTTTGCTGGATTTGTCGCATGAGTTTCATCTTTCTTCACTTGAGCTTAAAGGACAGCTGAAAATTTAGTTGAGGAGATAGTTATGCGTGCGATGCGGCAAAGGCTCCAGGACTCCCCAGGGTAGAATTACCCCAACACTGCAGCGTGAGCATTTTTACTGCCACAAACTTATCCACGCCAGTGATGCCCTGTGTAGAGGAGTTGGGTAACACTTTTTAAGCTTGCATCAGAAAAAGCATCTTGCAATCTGCAGTCAACCTGCTGCCATTTCCAACAGCCCTACCTGAAAATACGACTGAATGAGTTCTACCTTTGTGACTATAAAACTATAATATACAATTATTCCGTCTACCCATACTCCACAAATAATACAAGTAAACAGTGCATTTAAAAATATTTATTCAGCATTTAGATATCTTTATTTACATGAGTAATTCAAAAATGAACTTATAAATTATCTTCTTAACTGGATGAAACTGTTGAAATGTTAAAACTGCTCTCAATTTGAGTTTAACTTGCAGTTTGAGATAATTGAAAAAATTACAGGGTAAAAATTTACATTGGTAAACATTGGTTAAAAGTTCTTTAACACATAAAATAAGTGTGCAACCCGGAATTGCACTTTGTTCTGCTAATGCTTACATTCGTTTGGGCTCCTGTATCTCTGCCAAGAGAACCGGACCAGTCAAAGACAACCACAGTCAACTAAGAGAAAGTGGCTATGGGTTGTGTCGTGTTGCACTTTTTCCAGTAGACTTGGTCCCAAAAGAACAGTGAATCCCGTCAACAAAGTCTTATCCATCTACCACCACATCAGTTTACCACCATCAAACAAAAGCTCCTTCACCACAAAAGCAGTTCTCCAAAGTTAACTGCAAAACACCTTATTGTGCTGGTTAACTACAGAGTTCAAGCTTGCACATTACATAAACAGAGTTGTGTAGGCTGCCACGGAAAGATTTACAGTACCCAGTAAAAAAAAAAAAAAACACCTCAATCACAATTGTTGTGAAAAATAAACACCAGAAAGCATCTAGGGTCCGCTACAGTCTTGTTACCAACTATAAAGCACAGTAGAGATACAACATAGAATCCCTGTATGGCATCCCAGTGGACAGGCAGTCCAAATATTTCAGTCATTCATAACCAATGAGCCGCTTCTGTTTTCCAGATCTTTTCCCAAACAGGTTGTGTTTTGAGGAACACGTGAAAATAATTTAGTGAAATTATATTTGCTCCAAAAACAATTACACTATATACAAAGACAGGGATCAACACCCATGGCCCAGTTTCACATGTAACCCCTAAAAACAGGATTAAACCAATTCAAGTAAAGTTTCAATAGTCTGCCTTTCTTATTACTTAGTAGATGCGACCTGACACAGTAAGGTCTCTTATGTAACAGCTCCTATCAACTAGTGGTTGCCAAGGTGGGGCAGTTGGATGGAGATATATACAGGTTAGGGTTACAGAAGGGTAAATGATATGAGCACATTTAGGGATAGGGGCTAAATCTAAGTAAACAGGGGGAAAGGCAAGTTTGATCTAGGTCAAATGGCAATCAGTGTTGGATTATCAAGTCTCTGAGATAGTCATGCTAAAGGCATAATTTGAAACCACTTTGAAATAAAATGGCACATCTCTGGTCCCTTTAGCGTTTTACTCGGAAAACCTCCAACAATACAAGAAGGTACACAGTAATAGAGAGTTGAGTCCATGGCTATGCCAAGGGCATAGCTGCCTATAATTTAATGAGTTGGCAGAAAGACTAAGAAACAGCTTGTTTATGCAGAGTAGATATTGTACGGGGTGTACCCCAGGAGGATTTCTCCTACTCCTACAAAGTACACAACCTGGGCAATTCCAAAGAGTGGGGCAATAACCAGGGCCCTGCAACTGGCCCCCTTGAGGAACGCTCCAGGGCCCTCCTTTCTCAGGATCTTTCTGCAATGGACAAGAGAGCACAGGGTTAGCATGTAACTTCATGCCAGGCATGCAAACGCTGGTGAGGGAAAGGTGTAGTGTTTATTGGGTGCATGACTAATTTACCTGACACAGTCCACCACTCCATTGTAAGTTTCCTCATTGGCTCCTTTTTTGAGTGATTGAAGCCTCGTCTTTACCACTGCACAAGACATACAAAAAAAGAATTGACTAAGTCTGTGAGACGACTTAATTTTAAGTTAAAATTAAAACTGATGATCAGTTCCCAGTTCCCCAAACATTGACCAGTTATCTGCTTAGACCAAGTCACTCACCGTCACAAGGGCTGACGGTCACCGCAGCAATGGATCCTGCCAAGCAGCCAGACATGAAGGACCAATAGAAGGGCACAGATGGGTCTTCAGATGAACGCTGGCCAAGCTGGTGGAGATGTGCAAAAAGAGGGAAGTACACAACGGAGAACGGGATGTCCCTGAAAAGACAACAACCAACCATGTTCACCACATTAAAACACCGCTGACCAAAGATGGAGATCCAGTTAAGCAAAAGCGAGCATTAAATGCCATCTTACCTCATCAATGTAGCTCCGAGTCCCCTGTACAGTCCTGTGACTCCTTTGGTCCTCAGCAGCTCTCTGGTTATCTGTGTGGCGGACACTCGCATGACTTGAGTTGCGGGGCTCGTGTTGTAGGAACGGCTAAGAACAGCACTTGTCCCCCCCATCTTCAGACCCGTTACTACACTAGGCATCACCCTCTGCTGGGCCGCTGGCAGATACAGGAAACATATTGTAATGTTTTTATTGCAACTGCATTTTTTTATGCTGATAACCTATTCTGTTGATTTCCTTGTAAGTACCTAGCCTGCCAGCATCCTGCAGCTGGATCTTGAGCATCTCCATGGGAGTGGTGATGATGACTTGGCACATTCCTGCACAGCACCCTGCCAACATCTCCCTGACCACCGTCAATCTGCCACTGAAGACACACAGACAGGGTTAAAAACCAAGAATGACACTGCAGTACAGAGGTCCATCTTTTTCATCTCTACTACTCACCCATCTTTGCTCAACTGGTGGCGGAAGAAGTCATTAGCAGCTAGTTTAATGGCCTTCTCGGGGGTTACCAGGGTGAGATTTACTGCAGCACCTGCGAGAAAATACAACTACTCTCACTGAACCACACACATTCAGTACTTGGATAGCAACTTTTGATTATGGCAATGAACAGTTTACAAATTTACACAAAAAAAAAAGAAGATAAATCTAAAGACAGCCAGAGTTCTGAATAAGTCATGAACTTCACTCACAGGATCACAGAGGTTGTCAATCAGATAAAGAAGCAATGGTTTATGTGAGGCATAAAATGGCCATAGCTTCGGTGAAGTGACTTGTAGCTATGTGGTCACAATATTACAAGACTGACCACTGACCCACTGATTAGCCTATTTACATGGAATTTGCAGAATCATAGCACAAGAAAAAAATACTGTCTGATTAAACTGCTGTTTGGTTCAGGCCACATGTCGAAATTCTTAGTTGGACATTCAACGTATATCACAGATCTAAAATACTTCTGTTCAAAATGAGATAATTCAACAGACATATATTACAAAGGTTAGTATGGTCAATGACTAGTCTTACCTCTGTACATGGCAAAGTAGCCTTCAGATTTAACTGTCTTTATTAGGCAATCCATCCTGAAGGAAAAAAACATTCATTAGTTATGCAAATTATTTATATGGTTTTAACACGTTATGCTTATGCAATCACAATAGACTATGCTAGAAAACTGGCCATCAGAAGAGTCTTTATACAAGGATATGGTTGTCAAATTATGTTGCTATCACAAAACCAGTTGAATGTATTCACAAAAAGAAATTACTACTGAGAATATAGACAGTCCAACTTGTGTCAAAGAGCCTATGCTGAGCTCATTTTCTCAAGCTTAATACTTTGAAAGAAATATATGCATTTAATTAAGTGTAAAACGCCCGGCAGCCTTTTGACAATTCGTGTAAAGTTCCTCTTAATGTCAATGGGATCTTTTGTTTTGGCAGGTGTGGTTCTTACATGTTCTTGTAGAGTTGCTGCCCGCTGCGTTGGTTCTGCAGGCGGGTCTTGGCCAGGTCGATTGGGAACACACAGGTGACTCCTACCATGCCTGCAATCCCTCCATTGATCAGTTTGGCTGGTAGGCTGTTTCAAGGACAAGTCAAAACAGACATGCGCATGACAATCATTCCTTTCAAATTTGTATAAGTGGAGTGAGGTGGGGCACTCAGGTGAGGTGACAAAACTTGCTGTAAAACTGAACCGATTGGTTATCTAACAACACAAAGTTCAAAAACATCTGCACAAGAAAGTTATTCACTATGCATTAATGTGCACACTGTATGTGAGGCATTAGCAACAGAACTGGGTATAGTGAGACTGGGAATCTGGAGATCCAAAAATAACTTGACTACAGAGTAAATCAAACATGTGTGCAAGGGGCATTATCCATGCTTCTATAATTTTCCTCGTTGCACTAGAGAAACAACAGATGGCAAACTAGATCTAGATCAAACTGTTTCCAATTTGAAATAAATGGAATTAAAAGCAATCAAAAGCATGCTGTTTTTTTACTATTTTGCTGTCTGAGCAGCCTACATACTGCATCATGATGGAGGTTTTGGTGTACTGTCCTGATGGACAGAGCAGGTCCATACCTAATCTGCTGTTGCTGGGCCATCGTTCTTGCTTGCCGTGAGTGCAAAGTTGGTCAACACAAAGCAGGAGGCCGCAGGGGGAGAGCAGGCTGAGAGTCCCTGGGAGACACTGAGCAAGGCAAGAGTAGAGAGAAGCCCGGGGGTTATATATAGAGACAGAGGCAAGTCCAGCCCTGCAGATCCAGGGATAAATTCAACACAGCTCTCCACCCACTGCGCTGCCATGCCAGCCAAGAAATGGAGACTGGGTCAGTCATCACACTATCACGGATCAAAAAAACAAACCACAATCCAAATAGCTTCCAATGATACACCATCCAACTGTGTTAGGCAATTAGGTCAAGATGCAAATAGGTCATCTGCATGTATACATAAATATATTTTGCACAGTCAGTGTCTTGAGTCATATTCACATTCGTAGTCAAAAGCATGTCCAGACTAGAAACAATAAAGCTCATCAAGAAGAAACTTAATGCTCAAATCCTGAAGTGAAAATCTCGCGGCCTTTCTGCCTCTAAAATGTGCTTAAATATTACGTCAAGTTGGGCTCGAAAGCGCCCCAAGTGGTAATTTTGTTTCAAGCGATTGTGTATTCTGCGATTACAGGATGCGTCCAGGGATCAATTAGAGACAAAAGTATGTTTTGACCAAATATTGAGTGTAAGCACCAGTTTTCCATTAAAACTTAGTGACACTATTAAATACTACAGAGGTCATTATTTCAAGTAACAGCCAGTAAAGACGTATCTAAGGCAATGTAGCTGAAACTAACTATCTGCTCTGAATACCCCCTGATGTTTCACCCGGGCGGGCCTGCTCCAAACCAAAATCTGGACATTTTGCGCACCTGTCCTGGCTGCTAGTTTAATAGGCTACTTATAAATACGACAATACAGCATTCGAACGAACGTGATTACTGTATGCATATGTCTCGTAAAAGCACGAGAAGGACCTACCTTGAAATGAAGTCAGAGGATTGGTGCTGCTGTAACCAAGTTTAGCTGCCGACTCAATGAATGAATGGAAAGAGCACGAAGCAGCTACGGGCGTTTCCCACCTGACTTCTTGGCCAGTGAAAATGGCACTTTTGTAAAGTGGGATGGACCAACGTGCATCAGAAATCCTATTAAGCCAGGTGAGCGTGATGCGTCCTTTCCTTGGGGTCGTCTTGTTACAGTGAGGAAACCGTTCTCACGCACATTTATTAATGGTGGCATTTAATTGAAGTTTTGCAGTGCCGGGGCTCTGTCATGGTGCGTGGCTCTCTAATATCTGACACACTACCGTGAACGCAGTCAGTTGCACCCGTACCATTTATAAGAAAGGTCTATTATGTGCATACACTATAGCCTACAAGCAGTGTGTGCGTGAAAGCCTAAAGAAGCCCTGGGGAATCCATAGAAATGCACAAGACCATTCTGATCCAAAACTGAGTATAACATCATAAACTCGTTTATTTTTGTTTTACACAGGCAACACAATTCACAATAAAGCTATTAGTGCATGTTTTGTTGCAATGCCTTGCATAACAAACTAGAGAGAAAACGGCACGTGGCCAGCTGAGGAGCTGAGATGCACCCCAACGAGCACAGACACGGCAGGTCCATCGTGTCCAACAGCTGCATCATTTGTCGTGCACGTGCACTGCTTGTACAAGCACATGTTCAGGTTTCCAAAGCGGGCTGGGTCTGGTTCTTCACGCTGCCAAGGGTCGTGGCGCATCGGCCATAGGAGATTGGGCTGGTGCGGACGCAGTGGTGTGTGCGTGCGTCACAGCGCCTGCAGCCGCAACGGCGGGCCGCAGGATAATACAGCTGTGGGTTGACATCCGGGGGGCAGCCTGGCACACGGGCGGCTCGGTACACCAGGGAGAGAGGCACACAGCTACGTTGGATCAGGAAGGTCCGCCCAAACCGTCCCCTCAAATTGGTGTCCTGAAAAAGAAGAAACACGGCTGTTACAGGTGGTGCAGTGGTTGAACAGAACAGTGTGACATTGTGTCAACTTTCTACACGGGGTGAGGTGTGTGTCACAAGACGTGTTGGAATTTGGTTATCCATTATGACACCTATTGAGTGGGAGTACATCCTGGTCCCAATTTATTTAAATGAGATATTGCATCTAGATCCAACTATGGTGTGATTTTTATTTTGATCCACGTATGAAGAGTTCCTATGAAGGCATGAGTATTTGTGTGTCGTCACCTGTGTGTAACAGTAGCCACTGCAGATAGTGGTGTTGATAGCCACACACTGGGCGCAGTCTTGCCTCTCAATCCAGAAGGTGTAATTCTTCAGCACGCAGGCATACACCGTTCCACCCATCAGCATGCACAGCAGCATGCAAGTCAACACTAACGAAGGCATGCTGGAAGTGCTGACACATACGAATGTGCAGACAGTCCTTCTGAAAATAATTTAAAAGGAACAACAGATGCAGGACAATATCACTGCAACTATGTCAATTTGTTAAAGTTCATGCAAACCCATGAACTGAAGAGAAAAAAAGCACACCTTGACATATGACCTCCTTTTAGTTCAGGATATTACAGAGGTGTGAAATAACAATATCCCTTTAAGTGCGAAGAATTTGATTGTAGAGGGAATTATTTCAGTTATCGAATAAATCCGTTTTCTCTTTTCCAGATGAGATGATCTTTCCGTTTTCTGGATTCTTCCTCTCCTTGTGTCCACTCAGTTCCCCCAACTCTCTCCTGTTCCTCTCCTCTGTAAATATCTGAAATGATCAAGGGTGACTCATCCTCTTTTATGGAAACCCTAATCCAGCCAGACTTCATCATTTTCAGAGGTCATATTGAAAAAAATGGGTTCAACATTTGGCATGCAGGTTTGTGTGTGTGTGTGTGGGGGGGGTCATATTGGTATTAGTGTCACTGCAGGTCGCGGATGCTGCCAGACAATATCTGTAAAAACCACAAACAACAACAAGTTATACAAGCTTCGACCCTTAGCGGCTGATCAAACGGGTGCATGTGTCTGCCATTTGATCCTACACGTTTTAGGTCATGAGAAGTCCCTCTACCATATCCGTGTTTTGATTTCAGTCACAAGGTGCACCCAAATTTCTTGAAAGCGAGTCCCCTTTTACATGTGACATCTTGATGTCGAATGAATGTTGGCAAATTTGGTAAATGTCCACCGGCACTTATTTAGTAGAACTTAATGATAAGTTGATCAAATAATCAATTGACAAATCTGTAATATAAATATGAATTAGTCATCAAATGTGAAAATAAAAGAAACAGATACATCTGTCAGTGTCTTCATTGTGAAAAAATCAATTTACAAATTAAAAACTAACACAAAGAAATGTGTTAAAGAGTAATTCAATTTAGACAAAATGAAAATAATGAATGAAAATGCGACCCAAGAAAGGGCACACAAGATACATTTGTGTAAACGTAAAGTTATATTAAATACAATTATGTTTAAATATTCATGAATTCAGTCTGATTATTAATAGTGATCTCATCTGACTGATGCTGGGTCAGCACTCACATGTTTCTGTCCTACCTGAGTGAAAGGTTGTGCCCCCTTTATCTAAGCCATTAATGCTCTCATTATTCCCATCTGTTCCTAATGTGAGTGGCCATGTAGTACTCAATAAACATGTTTACCAAACACAACTGAGGATAAAGGGTCGTCATTCTGGTGACTGGAGACTTGGGAACTGTGAGTTTTACAGCTGCAAACAAATCAATTTGATTCTTATAAATATTTCAATTACATGATACATTTATTTAATTTTGTAGTAGTGGTATTATTTATGGGTTATGGCCCATAAATCTTGCCGATGCTCATGGTGACTTAGGAGGTGTGAGTTTGACAGTCTTAGCAGTTGTAGTAGTAGTAGTTGCACTAGTACTTATCGATTTCACCTGCTGCAGCTGTATCTTTGTATTAACTCCTCATCATCACTCAATGACTAAATTCATATCATTTAACTTCTAAATCTTATTCTAATCATCATATCTAAAAGGAAATTGCACTTTTCATAATCCTCAATGCAAACAAAGGGTTAATCCTGCCATCAAAATGTTAAAACACAGTTTTTGAGCGTGCCTGTAGATTGATTGACAGGTCTTTAAATATATGCATATATAAACTAAAGGTGACTTAACACTGGAATAATTCTAATCATTTGAGAAACCCAAAACTAGGCAGCCATTTTTGTCTACAATTCAAATTCTTCAATCATCTATATAAATATATCTGCAATTAAGATGGTCAACAAAATACAGATCAGGCTATTTAATAAAATTGCGCAGTATAGATGTGAATCTATACTGAAATTAATTAATTATAGTGACAGTTTATTTTGTCTACTCATACACGTGATCAGTTCTGCTTCAGACCTGGCCCCCATTTCTGTTATTCTGTTTTTGCTTTACATTTTTCATGTTGGGTCTCAGTATTATAAAGCCATTAGATATTTACAACAAAGTAGGTCGTGGACAGTTCATCCTAACTATCTGCCCTGACACAGATCCAGTGTTTTTGAGATGGGTGGGTTATTATTTGCGTGAGGTTTATGAGGCAAGGCAGCGATTTAAAATATGGATCCAGACATCTCCCCAAGCATCACTCTGCAGTGGCGTAAGCTACTAAAGAACATTGTGCAGAGCAGGTTTACAAATTGCGGTATGATACATGAGTTTAGAAGAAAAAAATATTCAAGTTTTCTTTTAGATTACAAGATTACATCTATGTCCTCTGCCCAGAAGAAATAAAGAATAACTTTATTGGTTGTCAAATGGCAACTTGTGCTGCAGTCAAAGAGACAAATGAATAAGAATTTTTTTAAAGAAAAGAAAAATCACTTTAAACCATGAAATATTTTACATTTATATTCTGAGTGTGTTTGTGTATTGATTTTACAATTTCCTTGCAGAATTTAGCTGAAAGATGGCAGGGGGTATGAAATAGTTTTTATATGTGTTGTATTGAATAATGGGAATGAATGTTGCCAGGCAGGGTTGTTGTGCTGTGGTCAACTCCAATCCCCAGCCACACAGATAGAACAGTCCAGAATTCATTTAAGAATAGGCCAACTAAAAGGACAGGTCATTTCATTACCCTTCTGTTCAACCCTTTCTTTGTTTTTATTATCATTATGACGTCTGCAGGTGATGTTTTAGGGTTTTAATTACTACATTTCCGATCATTCTGTACGGGTAACTCTACTCGCTCCGATAAGGTCCTGTAACTGGGTCAGACAGACATAAACCCCATGACACTGCACCACCAGCAAGTCATTTTTCAGTTTGCTTTCATTCCTCTTTCATTGAGATGTCACTGGATGTCAACGATGCCAATGTTGGCTTAATTATTAGAACACATAACAGAAGCACGTTTGTAAGTGCAGGACGCTTTTCAGACTATATTCACTCCATACTATATCACTAAATCAATATTTTATTGTTTTTACTATATGGTGTTGTACACACTTCAAAGTACACACACAGTAAAAAAAAATCATAAATCTATCATAAAGTTTGAAAATGTGGGGGGAGAGTAGTCTGAATTGGGTTCTGGAGCTGTGCCCCACCTCATTCATCGTGCTCATTCGCCAGCCGCGAGCGATTCCAAGTCGGTGAGCGTCACATCCACCGGTGGCGCTATAGCACCAGGCTTCTCCTGCTACGACGTCTCACAATGACCCATTTTTTCTGTTCACTCGCTCACCCGAATCAGGTGATACCCTGCAAGGGTAACTATTGGCTCTTGTCTCAGACCTTCCCCGAGGTGATTGGTGGAGTGACGAGCACTCAGCATGTGACCTCTACTATGAGCTTCCGCCCACGAAAGGAAATAGGGAGGTGACGCAGTATTAGTAGACCCACATGTTTCAATGTTCTCTTTGTAAGGGTGCGAATACCAAAGCTATTTTTTTTAAATTGAGACGGCCTACGAAAAAAAACGTGGACGTGAACATCTTACAATGTCTCCTTCATCCTATCCATTCTCCCTTTGTTGTAATTTAGATATTCTTTTTAGGTGAATAGTGACACGGACGCCCGTGGCATGCTGGGAAAACAGAGCCGTTTCTTATTGGTCTCTTCCTAATCTTTTAACCAGGAGAATTTAGCATCTAATTTGCTTTTACGAACTTTTCAAAAATAAAAGTTTAGAATTTAGAAGTTGTTCAAAAATAAACAACTTCTAAATGTGGCGACCGTATACAAAGTAGATGCTTTATTTTAACGAGAGTCATCATTTCTTTCAAAAACAATGCAATTAAATACAATTAAATTATTCCGATAGGAATCTTGTATTGAAAACTACAGACGGATTGTGTGTGAGATTTTTGACGTTTCATCACTTTGTGAGCAAGATAATATGTTTGGTCCACAAAGTAATTAGCAAGTAACGGTAATCATCTCTGAACACATGTATAAGGCAATAAGGCAGGAGTTTAAATAAAATAAAACAATTCAAGAATCACGGCATTTCTTTTGTATTTGCCTTACTCTGAATTGACCCAAATTAAACTATAGTTTCACAGATCAGTGATGATCACGCACATGCTCCCTGCAGTAACTTCATTTGACCACTAGATGACAGACAAACACAATCTCACATTTTGTTCTCATTCACGATTGGGATGCGGTGTGGATGCATCATTCTTTTAATTTCATCAGCTGTATGTAGCATAACTCACCTGAGCAGAAATGTTTACACTTACACTTCCAGACCCAGAAGACATGTCATTAACTAAAAGCTGAAAGCTCAGTGGGACAAGTGTAAAATGAACACGGCCAGATGTCACTGCTGGCAAGGAAACATATTTTGTCCTCAGCCCACAGGTAAGGTGTTCATTGTCCTTTCATATGACGGAATTCAGGCTGATTTGCCATTGAACTGCATAGCTTTGTGAACACACACACACACACACACGCAGACAGCTCCGTAGGCGGCGGTGAACATCCTTCCTCCTTGGTCATGTAATAAGAAGCCATGGCAAGGTCCTGTTCCCATGGACAGGCAACACCAAAGAAAGCAAGGACGAACATCTTGTTCCACTGAGGGGGAAAAAGGGTTGATGTGAAAGAATTGTGGACTGTCAAGTTTACTAGTGAATGAAATTAGAAACTGAAGCATCTCCAAGGACAGTATGTCATAATTCATTTTCTTCTCACACCAGCTGCTAACACATTTGTTTTACCTGCCAATATGGCAAAGAAAGATGACATCTCTTAAAACTGATTATAAACCTGCCAGTGTCTCATGAGGATATCAAGCTGTTTACCATGTTGTGTCATCCAGGGTTACAGCTCCCCAGAAACAAAAACAGACTATTTGAAGTTGGGAGAGAACAATATGTCTGGGGCCATTTTTTTGTGCCTTTGGTACATCTCAGGAAGAAGAGGAAATAGTTTGACCCAAATCATCATTGATGTCCTTGAAGACACACTCTTATTAATAACCTCAGGAATCTGGAGACCACCTCTACTCATCTCCACTCCTCCCATCTCCTACCCCTCCTCTCTTTTGTGATGTTCCCTGTACTAACTTTTATTCCACCTCCTTTTCTGGTCTTTGCGCACCTTCACTTTCACTCGCACCGACCCGCAAAGCCCCCACAGGGCCTCAAAATCAATCTCACAGTTCTTAAAATAATCAGCCTAGTTGTGGAAGAGGGCTTACCAGTAACATGTACACTCCTTCCTTTCACTGTGTGAGGACTGCCAGCCATCTCAGGACTCATGTAGGTTTCCTTTCATTTCAGTTCAGTGGCATTAATGTGTGCACACATGCATTTTCTTTTATTTCTCTTCTCTGATTTTAGTGTTTGTAATGTTTTTTGTTTGTAGCTGTTTGTAGACCTACAACTAAATTACACTGCAAGTACTTTTTAATGACCCAGTACATGTTGACCTGTGGGTCTTTTCACAACAGCTATGTCATGAAAAAGAGCCAAACTATGCGTGACACAATCAAACTTTATAATAAACTTGAATATACTTTGAAACGCCCCTTTAATTATGGAATGGAATATTTTATTTTTCAGTTTGCTATTTTATCATCCTTTAAAAAAACATAAACATATCATATAAAACATAAATCTATTTTATAGTTACAGCTATAAAGCTTCTTTCCCCGCTTAGCCTAATGTTTTGTTCCCCAACAACAACAATAAAGTAAAATAAATAATAGTAATACTAACAAAAATAGGTACTCCATAATTCAATTTGAGTACAAGATGGCTCATGTACGTGTGTGAAAACCTGCCTATTAACAGAAGGAAGATAATAAAGGTTGTTGCCGCTCCCTAATTGGCGACCTCAGTCTCAGTGGGTTGTGACCCCCAGACAGCTGAAGAAATATCATCGATCACCCAGGATAAGAATAGCATCTGGATGCTGGCCTACAGCCAACACTGAAAACATCTCCTCCTCACTAGTTTGGGTAATTAACGACAGCTTTCACAGCGATGCATTCAGCTGAAACTTCAGACAATCCCCACCCCTGCCTGTTTCAACCTTTAACTAACGAGTTCTTCTGCCATTTAAGCTGCCACTATGAGAAAAAAAACTGAAAAACTGTAGCGTGACCCAGGTCTGATCTAAAAAGCTCATTTAATAAAATACAATCCGCTGAAGTCACAGTTCTTTTCTTTGTGTTCTTTTTTCCCCCTTTCCATGCTAATTCAATTTTGTCTGGTGAATTTCTTTTTCAAACTGCTATTGATTTTTAAAGGTATGCTAATTTTTCCCAACACGGTGTTGAAGTCAAGGAGGCATTGCCCGCCCTACATTACAACTCAAATATAGCTGCGCCAATTAAGGCCAACTCTCCTATGCTACATTAAGCATGTGGGAGAAATCATTCTATATTTCTGTATTATTTATCTCTCAGTGTTGGACTGTGCAGACAAGAACTTCAGGGACGTGCAGCACATTTAATTTGATGCATAACTGAAACGCATCTGATTCACATTAGTTTATGCCCTTTCGTGGTGAAATAGGAAATGGATCAGAGGGCTTAGCTGAGCCCTGATTGTGGGCATAAATAATCGGTCTGTTTATATTTTTCTTTATTCTCTTTCTGTTGCTTTCTCTCTCTTTTTTCCTTCACTAATAGCTGTCAGAGGAGGAGGGAAGTAATTACAACCTGCCTCTGACCCACACTGGCCTGCAGCCCAATGAGGAGGGCCATTGGAGGGAAACAAAAAGAGAACAAGAGGAAGAAAAAACATACATTGAGAGACAGACTGAGGGGGGAAATGGGAGAAAAAGAGGAAGAAGAGATAACAGAGGGGGGGAAATGGAGAAGAGAGTTATTGAGTGAGGGATGCCGATAAGTGACAGAACAGGGCAGAAGAGGGCAGGCGAGATGAAAGGATAGGGGGTGAGCAGAGGGGGAAGGGGGGGTAAGCTTCCGACAAAAGGAAGTGGGAGACAATTCAGTACAACACATGGTGAGTAAGTGCATTTGTGTGTGTGTGTGTGTGTGGATGTATTCCTGCACGTTTGAGCAACACCGTGGTAACGGAGTGCAAGCAGTTGATGGTCACAGCCCTAATAGAATTATATTGCTTAATGCCAAATTTAAAATATATGGTTTATTTTATTTTTTTCAGGCTGTTAGGGATTTTACTCTAAATTAAGCCTGTAAGGAGAAAATGTGCATGTAAATCCATGTACCAAACCATTACCCCATGTATGCACAACAATTAGAAGCATTTAAATCATAGAGTTAAGACAAGTGAGTGGGTGCCACGGTAGCTCAAAAGATAAACACACGTGCACACACACACACAAAGAAGTGTGCTCGTGTCAGGATGATAATTATTAAAATACATCAGTTGTTGTTTTTCAACCTCTATTCAAGCCTGCGCAGTTTATAATAGCTGATAAGTATCTAAAAAATGTGCGCACACTCGCACACACACACACATTCACTGAGTTAAAGCCAAGTGTGACATAAAGGGAGAGCAGAAAAAGCAAAGGAACGGAGATAAAACAGTGTGAGTTGAGAGAGAGAAAGGGGAAGCAGAATGTGACAAAGTGAATGAAGGAGAGCCAGAGCTCTGAGCCCTTCTTAGATGGCTGTCGGCCTTGAAGCCTGCCCGCTCCGAATGGCACATTTGGCACAGGGATGTTTGCTCTGGGTCCTCAAAGCTACGGTGCATTTTACTTACAGCTATCTGTTGTGCTTTAATTGGACAATTTAGTTGACCTCTGCGTCTCACTAGAAATCGGGCTTTGTTCAGCGTGTGGACGGGGTCTTTAACCTTGAGGGCGTTTCCCAGCTTAGTTTTGATGCACTCGTGGAGGTGATGGTCAGTGCTTATCACTACAAATACAGTGACTCATGATGATGATTCATAATGAAACATAATGGTCATCTCACACCTCAGTGCCTGCCAGTTAGGAGTTCTGCACTGATGGCTCTCTTGGCCGTATCCAATCCTACCAGGTTGTTCAGAAGACTCGATATCGCCAGTGTCCACGCATGTTATTTGATCATTCAAATACCAGTGTTCAAAGGTAACTAAGCACATTAGCTCACTTGTACTTTAGTACATTCCCATTTTATACTTTTTACTTCTTCTCCACTACAATTCCGAGGGAAATTTACTTTTTACTCCACCGCTGTGCATTTATTTGTTAGCTACAGTTACGAGTTACTTTACAAATTAAGTAAATAAAAAAATGTAACTAGTAGGTTCCGAACTTCTTGGCTGATGACCTCTCAGGGTCTAGTTGGGCCTCCTAGTCACATTTCTGTGAGTTGTTCGCTGTTCTACCAAAGAAACGTTCACTTCTCACATGGTTTTATTCAAGCATCTGTTTGAGGCAAACATGTACAATATTTCACCAAACATATTCAGTCCAACGTTCAAAAAATGAATACAAATTTGGAAGACTTTGTGATATTGACACTTTAACTTACTGAGTAAAAGATCTGAATGCTCCTTTCACTACTGGCAAATACCCAAGAGGTGGACACACGAACAGGAACAACTGAAAGTTTAATGCAATCCAATATAACAGCCCTGGCCATGTGTATAGCTGTGAAGCTTAAATATAGTGTTATTTTTAGACTGTCATTGTTAATCCAATATTATGGTTTTGAGGCTGTAGTTGCCACCCCACTGCCCGTACATACATGATGAGCATTATAAGCTAAAGTTTATGAGTCAGAACCTTGTAATAATGATTTGCCTAAACATGCAACATAATGGTGCAAAACCGCCAGAAACCTTCACTGATGAGATTTTCTGCCTATATATTTTTTATTTGTACTGTTTCCTTGTATCACACACAAGCACACTCTCACACACACTCACACCTTTGTGTGAATGCATTTTCAGCAAATGGAAGCTGCAGCAGACTCAAGGTCTCTTATGAATGTCTGTGGGAAAAGACTGTAAGCACCTGGACAAAAAGGCAAAACCATAATGCCACACAGTGTGTGTGTGTGTGTGTGTGTGTGTGTGTGTGTGTGTGTGTGTGGTGGATGCATACACACAGCCAAGTATGTGTGCCTTGTATGTGTGCCTGCATGCTGACAGATGGCTACTGTAATGACGCAGGAACTAACTACTGGGTTTCTATGTGTCGGTGAGGTTGCATGCTTGTGCACGTGCACGTGTGTGAGTGGAGAGAGAGAAAGAGAGAGAGAGAGAGAAAGTGAATGCATGTGTGTGTAAGAGAAAGCAAATTTATTTTGATGCAGAGGCAACAGATATATATGTTCTTTTCTAGCAGCCTTCTAACAGATCTCTCTCTCTCTATTACACACACACACACACACACACACATTGCATATGCACAAGCACACACATTCACCCAGGAAATATCCCACCCTGGAGACCCTTTCTGCCCTGCTCGCCCTGCCAGTATCTGATGGATTCTACATGACGCAATATTAGATTTACACGGATCAATCTGAGAGGTAAGAACTTTCCTCTCCCTACTTCCCTCATTTCTTGTTGTCTTTCTGTCTCCTTCTCTTTTGCCTTTCACTGCATCCCTACCCACATGAATCTGTCTGTTTGCCCGTGTCTGCCAAACACTGATGTCATTGTCCACCAGTGTGCTTTCAGTGAGTGAGATGAAATGATGAATGTTGAGGTATAATCCCACAGTTTAATCCCGACCACTCCCAATCCGCTTGCCCGCACACACCGGACAGCCAGGGCAACTCTTCTGACAGACACACGGACAGACAGTTCTGTTTAGCCATAGAAACATGGAGGGGGGTGGAGGACACACATTTTGGGCCTCCAGCAATCCTTAATAATGATCTCACATTATTCAAAGATGCCCACCACAGGCAGGGAGAGAGAGCGAGAGAGGGAGAGAGAGAGAGAGAGAGAGAGAGAAAGAGATGAAAGATTATTTATTTCTCATGGGTGGGAGACAGTGAGTGAGTGAGTGGGAGGGAGGGCGGCAGTCAGAAACAAGCAAACTAATTCTCACCGAAGAACAGACAGTCGTGCCAGAGCAGGAGCTGCGGTTAGTTCACCTCTCTGCCGCTCTTTGCACATCAACAAAGACGCGTTATCAGTCTTTTTCTCCCCTCGAGGCCAAGTAACAAGTAGGACCAGAGAGTTTCCATTTTGGATAGAGGGGCTGCAAACACACGCACCCACACTTCTCCAAGCCGCGACAACTCAAGGTAAGGCACGCTGTTAATGCGTGGTGAATTCGTGTATCTTTAACAACTCGATTGAATCCCTGTCGGCGGTAGAAAGCAGGCGACGAAGAGATAAAGGAGATGTCTTTTTTTCTCTCTCTCTGCCGTGCCGCTTCTGCTGCTGATGAGGCGCGCTGTGCGGCCACCGCGCGTAAAACAGCTGCAGTGAAAATCTCCCAACTGGCGCGGAGAGAGCAGAACATGTGTCCGGCTGCTGGCTGTGCCAAAATAAAGTTAAACGAGATGCAGTCGGTTATACGTAACGACTGACTAGTTGAGTCTTTACAAATTATTGTATTTTTTTATGCCTAACCAAAACTGTCCGTACTCACCAATGGGGCGATTGTAACGAACTTATTGCACTTTGCTGTTTTTATTCTTATTGTTGCCTAAACCCTAATTTTCTACTATTTCTAAAATGCCCAGGCTTTCTGCGCAGCATTCCAGTGAAAGATGGTTTTATGACGCTCACTCTGAACGCTTTAACTTAAGGATATTTGAAACTTCACAATTGTGAGTTTAAAGCTCCTCGCCAAAGAGTGATTTTGCAATTACAGTGGGTCTACTTAGGGTAGTCATTTTGTACCACTAATGACTTCTCCCTCTGTCTCTCTGAGGAGTTATTGACTGTTTCTGTAATAGTTTTGAAGAAACACGAGTCTTCTTTTTGAAATAAAAGCAAAGCAAGCCGTTTACATTCCCCTTCTCACACCGTATCCCTTCACTGCCCGATTCTGTGAAGCTGCGCCCAGCTTTGGCATTTCCAGTTATTCACTTGTTAATTATGCATTAAACAGTGCAGAAGCACCAGCCACTTCCTCCATACTAGGTCAGCATAGTGACTGCTGGCATATGTTGAATCAAGGCTGGTGCTGTTAGGTTTTAAGTGGACATTTGAAATGACTGATAACACATTGAGCTCAAATGTTGGAAGAGAGGCTGCAGAAACGGTTGTTGTTGTTAATGTATGTTTAGAGCATTGCATTAGTGTTAGAGCAGTGGAAAAGTAGCAGCAGTGGTACATTACGGTCTGAATAATTGTATATAAACATATTAAAACTGCCATAACAAAGACTATATCATATTTCATTTTAGCAATGAAGCAGATTCCACCCCCTACTGGCCTCATTAACTGACTTTATATGAGCTTGTGCGATTTGATAAACGAGGAGAGCATAAGAGAGAAGAGAAAAACATCACAGAAAATCTAGTGTAGTATACTGTACCCCAGAGAGAGACTAAAGGAGGTTGCTGAACCAAGAAAGCGAACAAAGTGGCCAAAGAAAAGAGGCTGGGGATGACAAAAGGGGGACAGGCAAGAAAAAAAAGTGGATCATTCTATTTGACTTGTGGGAGCTGCTTTGTATTTTCCACCACTGTCGCTTTTAGCCTTTAGAAGGTGAAGAAAGGCGCACTTTGATTTTATGTAACAGGGTGCAAAGAACCTTCTATCAGACAACATTTCAGGTGTCGCATCTCACAGTTCGCACCTGTCTGCTGAGCTGCCAAATGATGGTTTCAACCAGATCCGTCTATTTGTGTGTTACCTGTACAGCCTCTATCTACATTCCTCATTCTCCAATCTACCACTCATTAACCTGCACATCTATCTATCTATCTATCTATCTATCTATCTAGAAGTCTCTCTCCCCTTCTTCTTCGTAGCCACTGTCCTTTGAGCCAACCTGTAAGCTGCAGTATTTTATGTTTGAACTCGTCTCTCGAGACCTCATTTGGAGTTTGTGGAAAGGCAGCAGCCTAAAGGACAAAAGGCTTTCAAATCATTGGTGAGCTTGTTCGTTGTGTACTGTACTGTTCATGGCAAATAAAAAAAAAATCTGCTATCCTTGGATTTCACTGGACAAGCCAGATAACTGACAAGCCAACACGTCATGCACATAAGCAAACAAAGATGGTTTTAGTGATATACTGCACGTGTGTGTTCAGGTGTGTGTGTGTGTGTGTGTGTGTGTGTATGTACTTTATGTTTTGTAGTCACCAAATTGCTTTTTTTTTGAGCGAATGGAAGATGCAGCTCAGGTTATAACCTTCATCCACACAGTTAAGCCTGCTGCCTTTTAAAAATCTGGGATTCATTTTGGAGATTTTCAGCTGGCTGACCTATGATGTGCACTCACTAGTCAGAAAACATTTGGAGGATGAAGTATAGGAGGGACAGATTTGTGATCATTGTACAGTAAAATAATAACCTTAGATATAGCAGTTTTGTTAGATATGCGTGATTGGTTGTGTGTAGTTTGCTGGGAACACATTTGAGTCACAATTTCTGTGAGAGTCTGCTTGCTCTTGACAAGCTCTTACATCCACGAAGCCTTTTATGATTTGGTAATGTTTGTTTAGTTATTTTCGTGCCTGATTTTTAGCAGGATATCATAAATAAAAAAAATACAGATTTCAATTAAATTAGGGGGAAAGTGTAGGTTTTGGGCACTATATGAATAATTTGGCTATTCGAACAACTGCATTTTCTTGAATGAGTAAAATCTGGAACATGTATCACATGGTTGTTTATAACAAGGTGTATTTTCAGCAGATATAAATGCAGATATGCATTTTCCAAAAGAGATGAGATGAAGGTATGGAAAAAATATTCACTCTCTAGCTTCTGATTGGTTATGCTGTTCAACAAGTTGAGCATCAATAGTTTATAGGTTTTTCTGCTGACTTGCCTCTCAGTTTTACAAATTTTTAATTTACCAGCTGGGTGGAAATAAATAGGAAAATGCTGACACGGTGAAATGGTCATTTAATCAAAGATCTGTAAGTGCCAGATTTCTATAAGTGTTCACATTTCCATGGTTTGAACTCCATTAAATGGAAGAGTGAGTTTTGACTGCTTACACCAGTCACTTCTATTGATTACCAAACGGTTCATCAAGGCTGATGAATGCAGTTATTACAACACTGATTCAATACAAATAGGTTTCAAGTAATGCCTTTATGATGAGGACGGAAGGGATGAGTGATGCTCATTTTTACAGTAACACTGGTGATATCGATCAGCCCACATATTGGGCTCATTGCAGTCTGAACTGAGAGGTTGAAAAAAATGTACTATTTAAAACAGAAAATCCAGGAAAACTTGCTTTGATTGGTCTCTGCTGGAGAGAAAGAGCAGAGCATATCCGGTCCTGGCTCAGCAGGTAAAGGCCACTTTTACAGATTTATGATGTCATTAATACGAAACCTAATACCAGGATTCTGTAGATGCTGGTGCAATGCGGGCATCAATATCTCATTATAATGTAATGGTATAAGATAAGATAAGATAAACCTTTATTGATTCCCAACGGGGGAAATTTGGTTGTATATCATAATAGCTGATAACAATGGATGTAGTAAATGCCCTGCGATTCTTGTGTGGTTGAATGTGAATGTTCCCACAATGAGATTCTGCTGCTGATACACAAAGGAACAGAGTCCCAGGCTTTGCTGCAATCTGCACCACCATGTCCACAACCACAGAGATTTTCCATCACAGAAGCCAGGATAGGTTACAGATGGTGGTTGTAGGAGATTTAGAGGTGCATCGATCCATCAACATGACTTTTCGAACCCTCTGTGTAATGTGACACAGCGTTCGCTCTCTGCCACCAGATTTGGTGGACAGTAATGATCCTTATGTGCCCCATGGGCTTGGAGGTAATGTTGTTGTTGACAAGGATTTGGCAAGCATAGGCTTATCTGAAAAAAATTAAGTTGGAGAGGAAGAACAGGCAGACCAAAGTAGTGGTTAGACAGCCAGCGGTGCCATGAGTGAAAAATCTAATCAAAAACCATTCCTTGCTTATTTCCGCACACATGCCACCTATGTTACATAAGGGCGAGCTTCAGGATAAACTGCGCACACAGCACAGCATATGTTTTTTTTTTCTCCTCCCTTAAATGAGTTTGGTGCCAGAGGTTTCTCATGTCCTGCCCTCCTTGCTCATCTTCTGCCTTCTTGCTCTCACACACTCCCATCTCATCTGCTCCCTGTCTCATCCAGCTGAACCCTATGTCCCCTATTGAACCCCCAACGTGCTATCTATTTCTGGATGTGGTGTATAATCTGGATATCAGTAGAGGATTACATCTGTGGGCAGAATGCAAGAACGTTTTCATATTTTTAAAAGGTGCTGTCAGGAAAATATGACACTTTTATCTGCAAATGGGTATCAATGGGATTTTCAAGCATAGTGCTCATTACGTAATTAATAAAGTAGTTTGGACATACAACCTGTTTATGTGTGCATGTTTTATGTGTTACAAAATTTTACACTTAGCATGTATTAATGTCTCGTTAACTGACACATTTGAGGTGGCACCACACCTCTCAAGGTATGAGTAAAAGCTAAAGTGGGCATAAGTTTCACGTGTTTAATTTCATTAATTTTTATATTATTGTAATGCATTGTGCAAAAAGCCAAACACCTTACTTACTCATACTTTTCATGAGATTAGCTTGTTTGTGACATAATTCCCCAGATGATAATTACTTCAGAAGGATGTCACAAATGACATGATGCATAAACATATTCTGTGAAAATAAGCAGTTTGGCAATGAGCAAGTGCATAATTAAAAATGTAAATTGGCACAATGATGCACCAATAACGTCATGCAAGACAGAAATCTCACTACAGTTGTCTGGAAATGTATGAAGTTGAAGAAGAAGAAGATTTTACCATCTCTGCTAAATGCCTAAATGTAATCTATTAGCTCAGAGAATGAAGTCATGATGTAAGACTAAAGCAAATGGAAACACCAGTTAGAGGTAGCTGCACTGTAGGAGGTACAATTTGCACATTTCTGAATGATACCTGGGCATCAACAGAAATACTTGCTATCGGTGCTAGCCACTGCAGGCGGGAAGACTTGCTCGCTTCTGTTTATCTTTGAGGAAGCAGCAGCAGAAGCCTTACCTTGCGTTCACCCGCACCGCAATGAGATCCTAGGGCTAGTGAGATGATAACGGTTTAGCCAGTGGATGCTAACAGTTGTAACAATTGTAACAAAGTTACAATATTACAATTAAAGCAAAAAAAAAAAAACTCTACAAAACATTTACAATGGCAGGAATTCCAGATCGAGGTCACAGCCAACATTTTATCAACTCATCCTTGGGCCAAGGATCTGTTCACCAAGTTTTAGCCCAATCCATTTGTAACTTTTTGAAATATTTTGCAGACATTAAGACAAAGATGGGAGAACGCATGCACCAACCAACTTTACTGGCAGGAGTATGAATGAAAAAACGTAAGCATGTGTTACCACACAAACACACACATGTATACACACCATAAATGTGTTTGTTTTACTACTGCTGTGGGGCAATAAATACCAAACTGTAGAGAGACCACAAAACTACAAACTCTGATTAAAGCAATAAATTAAATTCTATCAGTTAGTAACAAGCCGTATATGCCAACACAACAGACGTAAACTTACGAAATCTTTATGAAATCTTAATTAGCATAGCTCAAAATCAGGCCATGGTGAGATGGTTTTTCACAAAGCATCGCATTAACATAGATATGCATTGCGTTGTGTTGAGTTAGAGACTCACAACTCTACTTGGTATTAGGAAAATGCATTATATTTCCAATCATTTTTATGCAAACTAATGTTTTGTTAACAGAGAAAGCAAATGTCAATGAAATCCCCACACTATTGCTTTCTTTCTGCTTGAAAGGTTGTAGCACAAGAAACAAATAACCCAGTGTAAATACTTTTTCCATTTGTCTTGTGGTTCTGTGTTCAGACATATGTAGCTTCATTTTACTTTCATGAAGTCTATTCATTTCCCCCCAGGTGATAGTAGCGTTTCAAAAATTCACATAAAATTACCTTGAGAGCTGGATAAGAAAACATAGCTATTGATTGGTGAACTTTACTCAGTGGTGTCTGACTTCTGCTCTAACACCGACCGAGTAGAAGAGTTGAAAAGACGATTCCACCTTAGCCGGGAGTTTGGAGGCAGCTTAATCATACAGATAAAAAGAAAATGTTTCTGCACTTTGTTGTAGGGTACTGCATGAACCAGTATACAAGTCTCTGTAAATACATATTTGGGGAGAAATAATACATTTCTAATGAGTTATCCTGTTCCCATGGCTCTTTAGTGTTAGAGAGAGAGAGAGATTGGAAGCGACAGAGAAACGTAAAGGGGGTAGAAAGAAGGTTAGACAGAAAAAGTGGCATTCATTACCAAAGCCTGCATACGCTGTCCTCTCTGTCTTTATGTCATCATCTGTCATTTCTTGTTCTCCTCTTCTTCTTCTTGAATGTTTCATCTCTTATCCTCTCTTTCACCTTTCTCTTTCTTCTCAGGCCATCTCTCATTTCCCTGTGTCTCGGTCTTGTCATCTTTTCTCCACCACTCCTTATTTATCTCTGTCATTAGACTTGTTGTGTGAATGACTGCAGTGGCCTTTGGCAAGAGAGGAATTAAGAACAGAGAGAAAGGAGACAGTGAAACCATCCTGGTGTAGTTTTCCTTCCTCAAAATAGCTGTCTGGAGGCCAAGCAGCATACTCGAAATGTACTCCACCTGGCCCAATTTCACATGATGTGAGTCCACTCACCTGTTAATTGGGGTTTTTACTCATTCTAGTCCAGACTGAGCAGAGCTAAACTCGGAGTACTTGGCTGTCCTGGCTCACCGTTTCTTTGAGTTCAGCAAAAAAAAAAGTGTCTGTTGAAACTGGGCTAGAATCTGGGCCAGCATACAATAGCTAGGACACAGATCAGACAAATGACATAAAAGGTACAAAGAAAATATTATACACATAACTGGGTGTAATCCTGATTACTGTTGCAATGATGAAGATAAAAGTTAGAGGGACAAAAGTAATTATAATTTAAGTATCCTATGATTGCTATGAATACTATCATTATGAGCAGCAGTCATTTATTGCTTGCTCGTTATATTTGTCTTTGGGATTTATCATTTGCGCTTCCTCCACCAGCCCCGGCTACATCACCCCTTACATAACACCCCAAGCTGTTGTAAAGATGGATCCAACAAGCCACTGCGTTATAAGTTCTTCAACTGTGGCTCCCCATTTGATCGTAACGATAGCTTCCAAAACTACTACCCCTCATCTTCTGTTAGCCGTTCCCCTGAATAGTGATATAGCTAGGGCAAGGACAGCTGCAGCACAGCCCTTTTTAATTGAAAACAACTATGGTAGAGACTTTGCACCAGAGGGGATGGTTAGCGTAGAGGGAGACAGATACAGCCAATTAAACATACCGGGAAAATAAGGTACATTTGAAATGCTTTTTTTATTGTACCAGCCGGGAAGCTCTAAGTGTCAAGTGTCTCCACTTTCTCCACTTTGGCTGGATGCATGGATGAAAGCAAAGACTTCCTGGGCTGTAGAGAGTTCAGCAACTGAAGCTCTCTGTCCGCTTTATAGCAAAGACAACCACAGAGAGAAGGAGATAGTGGTGGGGGGAAGAAAAAGAGGTCAGAACTGATCCGGATTTATTGGCTCAGCTGGTCATAAAGGAGGCTTTATCCTCACATTGCATTATGCAAGAAGAGAGGAAGAAGATGTCTGCTGGCTACAGGTGAAAGACGACTGCTCTGCAGACACAGATAGATTCTCTCAGTCTCTCTGTCTCTCTCTCGTCTTCCTCCTCCCTCCCTCCCTCCCTCCCTCCCTCCTCTCTGTGTGTTTTTCTCTCTCGCAGGATGGATGAGTTTAATACCGAGGTGGTTAGAAACAAAGGCAGATTTTCTCACTGAAGTGCATTCTTTACTCTGTCTGACATGTGTAGTAGAAATCAAGCCTCTCCTTGTCCCCCTCTTATCCTTCCACATCTCCTCCATTTCCTCACCCTTTGGCCTTTGCATTTTCTTTACTTCCCCTCTTCTTCTCTCTCTTTCACACTGTGTGCCATTACAGAGGCATTTCATTGATTTCTTAAATGCATCTAGTCGTCTGTAAGAGACAAGCTGATTTTGAAAGGTATTGCCCTAATGGATATGCTCAGCCTCAATGTCTTTCACTCATTCCTTAACTTAAACTCCCACTTTAAGCCATATGCTTGTACACAGAGTATCGGGCCAGCCGAGGCTGGATCTAAAAATGTTCCCAAGACAGAAAAAATTGCCATTTCTGAAAGTCACATCTACTATCTGGTGCAGAACTGGATAGGTTTGTTGGTTTTACCTGTTCATGAAGTACAAACTCATACGTGTACAGTTTCATTAATGACAAATTGGCAACATCCAACTTTAATAATTTGCCCCCTAACCTCCTAATGTTGCCATGGACAGCAAGGGAGGTTTGTGCTGTTATTATCATTTGTAATTAATAGATAAACTCAATTACACACTAGTATGCACTAATAGTTGAGTAATTGACAATATCAGCATGCTTTATGGATAATCCGCTCGCAAAATTCAAAACCCTCAGAAATAGTTACAGGCAGTCTCTATGCTTGCCTTTGAAGAGACATGGTGCTGAGAAGTTGGGAAACAAGTGTCGGTGGGGGAGCAGGATTGTGTGGGGTTGGAGGAGATAACCATTCCAGTCTACCTCATCAAGAAAGGAGCTGGAAAAGCAATAGCAACGGAAAAAATGCCAAGAAAAGCAGCTAAATAGGAGGAAAGCGAGAGCATGCTCTGCCTTTGCTCTGACCTGGTTCCAGTAAAACCGCCTACTTTACACGATGAACATTACCTCCACACTGTATTTATAGAGCCTTTTGGTGTGTGGTTTTGTGTGTAAGCCGGTGTGTATATGAATGTGATTTTTTTTATCTGTGGCCATGATTGTAGAGTAAATGCAGTTAGTCAGTGTCATACAGAGGCAGGTGGTCTGATAGAACCATTGTGGAAGCACCATGGGATACGGGATGTTTACTCCAACTTCTCTATTGAAACACAATGTCAGCAATTTACTCTACAAGAGGCCAATATTGCTAATAAAACACACTGAGCTTTAAGGAGAGGGAATGCTTTGGGACATGCTGGCGTGAGTGGTAGGTGACTTAAGCGGCATTCAGACCGCCTTGTCTTGAACATTTTGTGCCAATCCATCTGATAGTTGCTGAGATATTTCAGTCTGAAACAAAGGGGCTGACCGACTGACCGACATTGCTATCCCTAGAGCTGCGCCACTAGCGAGGCTAAAAAGTCAACACTCACTTGAATTGCAAAAAAAGACATGTTAACTTTTTCAGAATTTTCCCACAACACCACACACTTAACAAAGTGTTTGAGTAAGTCTAACAGGTATCTGATGTCAAAGACCTGTGCTTCACTTTGTGTCCATGCACACTCCACAGCCACCTCCATGTGACTTTTGCGCAGTGTAAGGGAGTCACAATGACTTGTATGTATTTAGCGAAGCAAATGCCCACTTTCCAAATGTTTTTCTCATAGGAGGACCTGCTAGCAGTAAAACCAAATCTAGGCTTTGAGGCAGTGAAGACACCAACTCCACAGATACTGCTGTTTACTTGTTGCATATGCACTTTTGGATACCAAAACAATGAAGCCAGTGAAAAGACATTATCCATTTCAGGATCAAAAATAACCCTTAATATTTTGTTTGCTAACCAAAGACAGCTTTCTCCTCTGCTAAAATGGTAACCCAGTGGAAAAGTCTACACAAGCTCACCTCCAGCTAGCTCCACAGGTATACTGGATGCTATAAGGTGTGAGCAGTATACCCACACACTGTTTAAAAATAGAGAGGGCCCTGACAGTCCTACACGAAGCTTCACAGCAGAGACCTCTCCGTTGAAGTGGTCTCGAGCCTTATGACTCTTATCCAAAACTTCAGTCACTGCTCCTTTCTCCTCCTCTTCTCTGCTCCTCCTCCTTTCTCTTCCTCTCTTCTCTCTCTCTCTCCAGGGAGGGGATTTTGCTTCTATAAGTCTTCTATCACACTGAATATTTCACAAAATCACTTTTTCCTCCTGGAACACATACACACACTGCTGACTTTCTCACGGAAGTGTTCTCACTTTTATTCCCTCACGCTCTTCCCAATTGTCATCTTCCATTCTTTGTCTCCGTCTTTCATTCTTCCATTTCCTTGTCATCTTCATCTCTATCTTATATTCTCTTCTCAATGTTCCTCTTTGTCTGGCACCAGTGCTCACTCTTCATTCCTCTTCACTTTTCTCTCTCCTTCTCACTTGCACTCCCCCTAAACCAAACCACTTTGCTCCTTCTGCTCTCATTTTTAACACATGCCTCCCAGAGCTACTTTCTTTCATCCTCCCCTTTATGGCTATTCAATAAATGCATTTGAAATGTATAGGCCTTACAGTAAAATGATTCAGTACCTCATAATCAATCAATCTCTGTTTGACCTTTATGCTATCCTCCTTCTTTGTTGAGTTATAATGGAGCCTATACTGACAAAACTGATAATAATTCGTTGTTGGGTCAGTTCAGGTACTTTGCTGTAAATTAGTTAGTGGTCATTAATGTTTACCTAAAAGTCCCATGGCCATTACTGTATACTATTGAATTAGGTTTTGTACAGGATTCATTACCACTATAGGAAACTGCAGCCCACTAAAGTATTCATAGTCAGACATGTTCAACTGTGTTTTCATATGGGTACATTCCTAATGTCATAGCATCAATGAAAATTGCATAGGAATTTTACTGATCTATGAATTATGTATGTGGTATGCAGGATAACTCTATATTATAGCTTTAGTGTTTGTTTCTGTGTGTGTGTCTGTCTATGTGTGTCCCGTTGAGTTTTAATATAGTGCTTTTCGTCTTTAAAATTAGATTGTTCATTTTACCATCTCATCTCTAGGGGCATCTCATATAGAAAACAGTTGTCATTCAGACCACAATGACTCTACTACCATTTCCCTTCTTCTCCTTCCCTTTCCTAATTTTTCTCTGATTGTGATGACATGCATACAAGTCAGATGTTTGATATTTGGAATAAAATGCAGATGGAGACATTTTAGAGGAAATCCCATTAGAGGACATGGTGAACCGTTGATTGCAGTAAGCTTGGGCTAATTACACTTGCTGTGCACATCCTGATGTATAACTGAATGAGGACTGCCACAGTCAGCCACATTTTTTTGACCAATCAGAGTTGCAGATTTTACTCACCAAGCAGTATCACTATTGTTTGTATTACTTTGAAGTGAAATCATAGTATAAAAGCTACAATACCTTCACAATTTTAAGATGATAGGAATTCATATTATTAATATACATAAAATGTATACATGGTGGATGGATTTTAACTCTGCAAAATGGTTTATTATGGTATATGGAACCAAACTCAGAAAGACCTAAGACAGAGAACCAGTGGCCACAGTTTGAAACCAACCAACAGGGATATGATGACCATAAGAGTATACGGTATATACAGGGTTGCCAGATACCGCAAAATTGCATCCAATCTAATATAACCCAGGCTCACCCATGTGGCAGTGTTTGCAAAGGCAATTTACAGTAGTTACTTCAAAATAAGACTCCTTGTAAGGAGTGCTTGCATTGTTTTATCTGCCCTGTGCAGTGCCAAAATAAAAGTGAAGTCAATGTCCATAGTTTTCTGTATTGTTACATATATCACTTTGAAAGTAGATACTGATATTAGTTCACCATAATGTTCAAAGTTGTTTTACTTTTAATGTGATTTTTTTCCCCGAGATGTAATGTCACTTGTGAAGGTCTTCTCACCTCAGATTTAACCTCCACTCGTCACTCATTTTGCGTTACTCTCTGTGGCAGATGGAATTTGACTGTGGCTCTCTGGATGAAGGGTTTGGAAATTGGAATCATTGATGGCAGCCATAAGTTGACCTCTAGAGCAAAACAGTGGTTGGAAAGTAATTCTCTGACCTGTGTGTGTTTATGTAGATGTGTGGGGAGCTGCCATCTGTGTGTCATTACGTGTGCTGTTGTTCTGCCCAACAGCTATTATTCCATCATTCTCATCTTCCTGACTGCTTTTTTCTGTCTTTTTTATCTTTTTTGTCCCTTCTCCTAACCATACCTCTTGCTGTCTCTCCCACTCTAACTTTCCCACGAGACCAAATGACCTCATTTTCATCTTAAGACTCATGCTTGAACAGGCTTGTTCCCATCACACACACAAACATGCACACATGCAGAGGTGCTAGTGCAGAAGTAGCACAATTTGCAGCGGAAGGTGTATATTATCTATCTATCTATCTATCTAAATGCCTCTAATGTAAAAGTGGCTTTTGCTGAGATTCCTTGTGTTTTCTTTGTGTGTTTGTTTCTGTGCAACAACACCTATCTGATATGACTTGTACTATAAGTATTTCTGTATGACATCTATGTGTGTATAATGGTAACAGCTGTGTCCTTGGTCCCTGTGATGCTTATGCTTACCTTTTTTTAGAGCAGAAGTGTGTTTGCATGTGTGACGGAGGCAGAAGCCTTCAGGGTTCAGCTTACTGCAGATGTGACATGTGAAACAACCACCTCTCAAAAACTGACTCACATAGCAGAGCTGTCTCTTATTGCCCTGAAACTCAAAGGCAAGTCATGGGAAGATTTTAGTGAGTGGCCAACTTATGCTGAAAGAAAAAATGGCTGTGTCTGGTTAAAATACACTAAACTTTGAACATTTTAATTTCTGTGAGAGGGTTCAAACTCAATATAAAGAGAATAAATGTGTGTTGTTTATGTGTTTCCAAAGGTGAATTAGTGACTGTTTTCCTGTATTTAATGAGAACACATAAGGCAGAATACTGAATGATGTTATATTTTACTCTTTATTCAGGCAGGTCAATTGAAAACAAGTGGAATTCTGTATTCACAATTTCAACATCTATTGTATATTAAACTGGGCATTTTACTCTGATAACATTACTGGAATGAAAGTAAGCTCACATGCACATTCACAGTCAAATGCTGTGCAACAGTTAGTTGTGAAAAAACACAGAGCACACTTGACAATCTATATTTGCTGTTTAATAAAAGAGAGGAAACAGAGTCATCTAGTTGCAGCTCTGCTTGTGACATTCTTCTTTTTCTTTTTTTTCTTTCACGGTCAATGGAGCAGTTTAAGCTCATGACATGTTGTGTTCCACATTCCCTGCTGAAGTTTTTTTTGTTTTTCAGTTTTTCTGTGCTGATGATTAGCTGAACATCCAGTGCTAGATGGTTATATGACAGAAGTGTGAGGAACTGTGAAAGCTTGTGTCTGTGTGTTAGATTGTGTGTGCATCTGTATGCGTTTCCCCCCGTGTCACTGTGTCTCACACTTTGTTCGTGTGTGTGCATGCAAACTGAGGTGTGGATTAAGCCTCTCAATTGAAGTCTGGGGTTTTGGAGAGGCACTCTGCGCGGTGTGTCTAAAGGCCATGTTTGGCCACAAAAGGAATGAATTAATGCAATCGTGATCAATGGAGATACACACCCACGATTATGTGTCTGCATGGACACACACACAAGCACACACACAACCACAAGTGGACACTGGGAAAGAAGGTTTCACGGTTTAATTTATTCCCCAGAGAGGGCAAACCTAACAGTGAGACCAGTGGCTTAACACATGTACATGTGCATTTGGAGTGTGTGTGTGTAGGTGGATTGTGGGTAGGTGCATTAGTGGGTCTATATGTGTTTGACAGAGAAAGTGAACAGAGTGTGTGTGTTTGTGTGTGTGTGTGTGTGTGTGTGAGAGAGAGAGAGAGAGAAAGAGAGTTTTCTCTCCCTCCCTCCCTTCTCAATCATCCAAAAGTGGATTAAGAGTAACCAAAAGTGCCCTCTAACACACACACACATACAAATTAAGTTGGTTGGTAAAAGTAACATCGGCTCAAAGCCCTGAAGGGAGTTGCATTTTAAGTCATTGATACACTGTGTGCTTTCCTGGTATGTGTGAGTGTGTTTGTGCGCACACACTCAACTCTTCAACCCTGTGCTGCAAATTTCTGTGGAGGAAACCACTTGACAGTGAATGTTGTTTCTCTCTACTGACATTCCCCACTACAACCACCACTCCATCAAAAACACACATGTATAATACACACACACACACACACACTATTAGGTGGATATAGCCATTAGCTTTCCACATTCCCTTGAGTATTGCATATCTTCTGAATGTTTTATAATGATCTCAAACTTCTAAACCATTAGCAACATTTCCTCCTTGTCTCCATGTCTTTTGTCTAATCTCTCATGTCTGCCAAAAGCGTCTGTGTTGCATTCTGTGAGTTGTGCGCTTGACAGAGTTGACAGGAACCATTTAATTCAGTGGTTTTATATTAGACACGTGAGCCATGTGCGACATGATCATGTCTGCCTGGCATGGCAATATTTTCTGCACCACAAACTTTTCGCATGAAGTCTGTTTTACCCAGTGAAGCTTTGTTTTGGGACGTGAATGTTGTATAAATACAAATTTATTCACAATAAAGACAAATGAGAAAGAGCAGTGTTCCTCACACTTAAAGACTCTATGTAGGTACATCAGGATGAAGGGAAAGCATTGGGGTAGAGTTACAAGAATAAGCAAATCTGTAGCTTGTTATCTGTTTTTAAATTTGCTGAAACTGCAAACTGAATATAACAACAACAAATAAAATATTTAAAGCATGTGTCACACACTTTTTATTTATTATCCACACCTCTGTAACTGGCAAACAACTAAATGATTGTATTCCAGTGCTCCACTTAGTCTCAGGAGTGAAGTTCCATTCTGTTGCATCTTGCTTTATTTCTTTCTTTTTCAAATGACAAGTGTAAAACATTGATTTGTGATTGATGGTCAAAATAACTACCTGTTGTCTAAGAATAATGGTAACTCCTGGGTCGTTGCTCTAAGATCGATCACGTTTTTTATTTGTACAGAGATTACAGAAATAATGTTAAGGTGGCTGTTTAACATTGCTGGTAAGCAGACGTGCTGTGGCTATGTTAATGTCAATTCGTAAAGCTGACAATTACATATCAGCATTTTCAGAATGCTCTTTTTCCCCCATCCTCATTATACCTGAAGGCTGACAATTTCACATCAGCAAAGCCCACATGGGCTGCAAGAATTTTCAGAAATCTCTGTTTCCAGGGATAGAAAATGCCAGCTTAGTAGGGATAGAAGGCCAAAATAAAATAAAAAATGTTTTGTGTTTTCAATTTAATCCACATTATTGAACATAGTCAAAAAGACAAACAAGAAAAGAAAAACCTGGTGGACATTCGGGGGAAAGATCAGCTATGCAGCCACCAAAACACAGAAAGCGGTACTATTACCCACTTGGAGTTACACAAGCCTACGAACAACCGAGGGTACGATTGTTAATTTTATTTATTTATTTATAAAATCTTTATTGCACAATGGCAGTATTTACTGTATGTCCTTGCCCCACGCAGAAGCACACAATTCTCTGAAGGCACATGTGCTTACAGCTCAACCACGATTAATGTGGTTCATATACAGCATGTGGACACAATAAATGTAACACCTGTACAGCTTTCTACAATACAATACAAAAGCCCTACTATCAAATTGGATAATCCCTATCCCCTAACGTTCAATTTGAAAACTAAATATTAGGTACACCTTATATAACACATCTTAGTTATATCCTGTACCCATATGGGTGAGATGAAACACAAGGTGCACCCTTCCTCCTTCAAAAATTTGCAGAGTTAAATCAACACTTCTCTTACACAGTCTCAAGAAAAAGTAACCATTAGAAGCTTCACTAATTTGTATTTGTTGTAGGGCAATCATATTGTGTGGTATTGCATTGTACATGTGTTACATTTGTTAGTGTACAGTACAGAATATATTTTCTTGTTGTAAATCAGATGCATGCTATTCAGCCATGGGTCATAGCAAATAGCTCGTCAATGGATTGTGATGATCCAAAATGTCCAAATGCAAAACTAAAAACATTCCTATCATCCTCACTTGCTTTTTATGTTTAGTTGGAAATTGGCAAATGTTAGCATGCTAACATTCTAAACTAAGATGGTGAACATGGTAAACATTACTTGACAATATCAGCATGTTAGCATTGGTATTTTGAGCACTGTGCATCACAGAGTCGCTATGACTGTAGACCCTCAGTAGCCTTTTTAAATACGGACTACACCAGACAACAACTAAATCTGATATATTTCAGACAATGTAAAAATAATTAAGTTTAATATTCAGTAATATTTGTAATGTTTGGTGTAAAACAAGCTTATATCTAGAACAATAATTAATTGAAAGACTTTTTAAAATTATTTATGTATGTGAATAATGTTTTTTGTTTAATAGGTGATAGGGCATTTAAATTTGTAGCAACCTCCAGCCCTGAATTCTGATGGACAAACCATTAGAAGATATATAAATGGGATGGGTTTTGTTATGTGTATTAAATAAATGTAACTATAATTATTTCTACTTATTATATTTAGTTATCATTATTGTGTTTTTACAAGCAGGGGCTGTTTTAGCTGGGGGGCTAAGGGGGGGATAATGGGTAGAGGCTCATGTTTTTGTTCATAAATATTTCCACAGCTTGTCTCTTATGAGAGAAATGCTCTATACGTATAAATGCAAAAACATGCTACATGCTATAGATTTACATAATATATCTATGATTGTCTCCTCGGTCATGATCCCCTACTCAACTCCCCATCACGCTTCCTCTCTCTTTTTCTAGCTCTGATTTCCTATTTTGATGTTACGTCCAACTTGGAGAGGAAATGCTCGTTTCCTGACTCTGTGTATGCGGTTTTGTACGTATGAGTGTATATCCAACTTACCCGCACAATTTTAGATTTAGTCAAAATGTTACTTACACATACACACACACACACACACACACACACACACGCACGCACACAAGCACACAAAGCACACACTCCCCATCATTCAGTCTGTGTATTGTATACATGCAGTGTGTATGTGTGTGCCTGCAGGTGTTGCCTCAGGCTATTCTGGTGTCAGAGAGAGTAAGCCCGTCAGCCTGACATTGCATCATTCAACGTAAGCCATAGACACACATGCACACGTATACACACTTTTGTCAAAAAAAAAAAGGTACTCTGTGGCCCTTCTCCCCGAGGACGCACTTACTGTGCAAGACCTGCACAGATCCACACTCCTAATGAGGGGACAGGAAACAGAGGACACACGGGAGGGTGAAAGAAAGGGGGGAGGGATTGAAAGGTAAGGATGGAGGTATTTCTGACATAGTGGTGTAAGGTTTCTAAACAAATGAATATCATTCAGAATAAGGCAACGCTGTATATTCATGCGCTGTGTTTTTGTGTGTGTGTGACACCATGAATTTGGCAGATTGTACATGCATCTGCATTTGGAAATGTGTTTCTCTCTCTCTCTCTCTCTCTGGGCAGATGTGATGAATTTTCATTAGAGCGTTTCCTTATTAAGCCTGTTTCTGGCCTTGTGTATGCCTTGCAGTCACACACACACACACACTGTCTCTCTCCCTTACACACACAAACACACCATACACACACACGTACAACCGTTAGATGAGAGCCGCTGTGTGAGTAATAAGGGAATTAGTGTTTATAACAAGCTTGGAGAAGACCACATACTGGGAGCTCAGTGGAAGAAGCAAATATAATGGGTATCAATGCAACACACACACAGACACACACACACATAAACTAACCATTACAAGGTATCCACACATGCACTCCTAATACTGTAAGGTTTGTGTATAAGTGTGTGTATCACCATCTCACTCTTGTATCCTGTCCTACACTTGATTTTAACAAGCACAGTAATGCTGATAATTGGCCCTTCATCTGCTTCTCCTCTTCAGCTCTTCTCTCCTGTGTACTGTCACATCCTTGCAACTCTTTTATTTGTCCCACTTTCACGTCACAGCATCCTGATAAGGCCAGGGACCAACCTCAGGCTTCTGTGCAGCACACACTCATCAACTCAGGCAATGAGCTCAGTAGGAATCAGTGGACTGATTTCTGCTTAATTCCATTATATTCTTACCGTAAATACATTTTGTAGGCCATAATGGTATTAATGACAATATGAAAGTGCTTTCAGCTGTGTCTAGAATATTCATTGTGTTGTGCTTCCCTAATTACACCCAGTGCAATTCTTACATAAGATTGTGACTAATGAAATTTCCTCAGAAGAATTTGAAACCCTAAGCACTACAGATGCTGGATTTTTCTATGTGTTAAGTCATGTAGGCTATATCATGGGTGGTCTTGATTGATCTATAAGGAACAGGCTGAAGCTGTCATGTCTTGTTATCCACAGATGAAGAGATTCACACTGATTTGCAATCAAGACACATGCAAATGTAAGAGCATATATGTGGTAATCATAAAAGTGGAAATGCAGATGATAATGGTGGGCTTAAGAGGGCTTTTGGGACACAGAACATTTCTGTCCGTTATTGTGTAGGTGTGTGTACATGTGTGAGTGTCTCTTAAATGTATTTATTTAATATACACATACACACACACACAGACACACATGCACCGAGGGGATAGCACAGTAGCATTAGAGGTTATAAAGTGCAGGAATGGTGAACAGGTTCGCAGTCTTCCTCTGTATTATTCCCATTAGTGTAACAGTAAGAACATCAGGGGTTATGATTGATGTGGCAACCCCTGATGTTTTTCTCCCCCTCCTCAGTGAGGAATTGCCATGATTAAACCTTTCGGACCAGAGCTCCAGTAAAAAGGGGGACCGGCGAGGGCAAAACGATGAGATGAAAGCCACGCAGAGACAGGGAGAGGTGCAGGAGCAGGCACAGCAACAAAAAAAGGAGAAAGCAAGAGAGGCAGGGAAAAACAAAGAGGCTTTTAAGTGAAATGATCCCGCTGTTTGGTTGAAAGGATAACCATGTTGTTCCTGTAGAATCACACACCTGTGTCCATGCTGCCATGATATAGGCAGAGTGGCATGTCAAACACTAATGACGGCCAGATATATTCAGTGTGCTTCTCTGTCACATAAGGACCATTGTTTAGTGATGTGATGAGCTGTAAAATGTGTGTGCTTACTGCTCACATATGGGTGTACATGTGTGTTCCTGTGTGTGTGTGTGCGTGTGTGTGTGTGTGTGTGTGTGTGTGTGTGTATGTACATGTGTGTAACTCAGGTAGTTAGCACTCACATGGAGCTTGACATGCGAGGCCTGTCAGCTCTTGTTAACACAGGTAGATGTAACTTGAGGTCAGCCACAAACCCTGTGCTGCTCTGACTCTTCTGCTGAGGCCACCATTGACATGCTTAATATATTCTATAAACACACACTCACACACATCTTGATGTTGTCAACTCGTAGATCTAGTGTCACCTCTTCCCAAAGCCGATATGGCATCACTTAATCACATTGTGCAGATACCAGGACTTGTATTGTGGCAATGCTGATAATGACAATGTTGTTGATTTACCAGCATCGCTGTGCTGCATCTGTATGACAGTGACAAGGACACAGCAACACACCTAACCACTTGTCAGAGAGGCTCTGCAAAAGCTGCTTCGCACAGCAGCCGGTAGAAGATTTACATAACATACATTTGCAATTATTTGCTGCTTTCTATAATGGAGGCACATCAAAAGCCAAACCAGTCACGGCAGCTTGTCACATAGAACATAGACCTACTGTGCTAGACTGCTTTTCTCCAGTAGGTCGTTCTGTTTGCATATCGTATTCAGTGCTAAACCTCAAAATACACATTATTTATTTCCGTTTTTCCCCCGTTGGACTGGGCTTAATAGGATAGGATGGCTAAAGAGATGAGTGCCAGTAAATAGCAGATTTTCTTTGAATAACCTTGATGCCGAGAACCTCTGAAACACTTCCCCTCTGAGCTGATAAAAAGATATTTTATTCCATTTGATTCATTTTTGAGCCTTGCTGCAGCCAGAACATAACACTTGTGAATAAGCGCACAGACACACTCAAGACACAGAGGCATGCACAAGCAATTTGATTTCAGGTGCTGAAGATAAAGTGTGATGCCTTGGATAGATTGGTGTGACTTCACACATGAGTCTGTGTGTGCCTCTGTTTGTTAATGGGTGTGCATTTCAAAATCATAAGCAAAATGTACAGGAAACCATGCAATTGTTTAATTATTATGCAGTGTGTACTGCATGACAGGATTGCTACATGCTCATTCAAAAGGATGTACACAGATTTTTCTTCAGATTGTGTAAGTATTATTTCAGTTTGTTTTATTGTGTCAGAGTTTCCATGCAGTTGTCTGGACCACTTTGACACTCTATAGCAATATAAGAACAATTTGACTTTTAAGCATTCAGACCTGTTACATATGAAGTGAATAGAGTCTCAATATGATTTGTAAATGTGTATTACATGGTTTGTAACTGAGGGTTAGGGTTAGTATTGATCAGTATTGATTTAAAGCAAGGTGTCACCAAGATTGGCTGAAATGTTGCATTATACTTGCTTTATAGTGCTTTCATTCAATCTCTGATACTGTGCTGTCTTCACCAATCTAGCAGATACTCAGAATGCCTGCCATGAATTTGTTTTGCGGAGAGGTTGCCCTGTCAGCATGCCTTCAAGTGGTTTCCGACTTTGGGGAAAGCCCTTCGTACCCTCATAAACATGAGTCACACAACGCAGTATCACACATAGCCTGTTGACACATACCTGCATGCACCCACCTGTGCATACAGACACACACACACACTCACCTGTGCAAACATTTCACACGCACATACTTGTGAAGCTGTGAGGTTGAGAGGTACTCTCAGTCTGCCTCTGCAGTTCTGTGTTTTACACTTTGTTCTCATGTACACTATTTTCTCTATCCACCTTTTTACTTAGTCACAGTGTACCCTTTTCCTTGCCTTTCCGTTCCCGTCTTTTCTTATCGCTTTCCTCATCTCCCGTCTCTTCCACTCTTCCCCTCTCATCTCTTTTCTTCTCACATCCTCCCATATCGCCTCCTACTACTCTCTGTCAACTTCAAGGTTCATTCTGACTCAGTATTCTGCAGGTATGGTGTTTTTTAAGACATCTGAGTTTTTGGGCCGAGAAAACAAACGTCAGTGACACAAGAGACGAAGGACAAGTATACCTACAAGAAAGGACAGACCATAAACTGATCTTCATGCATAAAATACAGAGAGTTAGCCAATATTCTTTATGAAGCCAGCTACCTTTCAAGCCTTCAGGGAATTAATATTAGAAAGAGGACAGCATCACTTTAACTTAAGCTAAACTTGTGGAGAAAGTTTGTGAAAAAGTAGATGCCAGTGTAAAAACCTAAAGATACACTCAGTGGTTTTCTAATGGTGCCCAGTAGCTCCAACAAATCCCCCAAATTGTTCCCAGGTCACTGCTGATGTCTTGAAAATCAACTGTGGCCTGTGTTGAGCTTTGAAAGATCAACAGTGGAGATTCAGAGGCATTCTGACAAAATCATGGAGTCTATCTTTAAAGTTAGAGTATGGTGGCCTGGAGTTTTAGAGCAAGCAAAATACTTAAAACTGTGAAGAACCACAGTGTTTAAAAGTTAGAAAAAGTTATTGGCAAGCTTATCTGCTGACCCTTTCTGACAAATGACATTTGGTGCTTGGCAGTTGGTACTATATTTCAGTGGGGACACTCTGTTCTCACAGGGATGGATGTTCTCCATTCAAATCAAGCCAGCATTACCTTCACTGTCCTGGACCTTGTCATGGGAATGTTGTTGTGCTTACATAATCTTCTGGCAAAACTAGGCCTTTTCAATCCACCACTAAATTCCCCTCGGTCTCACTGGAGCATTACCCTCACACAAGGACGCACATATGGACACACGTACACACACACCAACACGCATCCTTCTGCTTAAACTCATATCTGCACATGTGATATATCCGCATCAACCTTTGCTCTTGCTCAGACAAACACACTCAAATACACACACAATGTATCCCAGCACTCTGGATTAGGGGTACAGATTAGAGATTAGGGCCAGCATTGGGATTACACAGTACTCTCCAGCCCCGCCTCCACCGTAGAACAGAAGCCCCTCTGGCCCTATCATCTACAGTGGTGATGCTAAACACACACACACACACAGAAAGAGAGAGAGAGTGGGGATTTTGAATCACTGATATTCATTCCTTAATCCTAAATTAGCACCCGCAAAAAAATAGAGGATTTCTATTGTGTTTCTGTGCTTAGTGCTTTTCTCAGTTCCTTTCATTCTCCGTCTCTCTCCCTCATTTACGCACACACCACAATCCTGGAGTTGTCTTCACGGCATTACTAGCTGCCTCTCGCATCACTCGCATTAATCAAAGCTCCCTCTAAGAACCTCCCATTCCCTCCTATCACATATTTCCTAACTTTGTCAATTCCATGGATTTATCTTGATGTGGTCCCAAGCCCCACAGACACAGAAGATAAACTGTAACGAAAAGTCAAGAGAAACAATGGAATTGAATGCTCCAACAGGAATGAGGTTTGTCACGTATTTAGGAGAGGAGAAGGATGTTGAGGATAGATGGCTGAAGCTTCCAGGGAATCTGTCTCCTACAGTAGATGGAGTGTTAAAGGATGTGGGTGAGGATTGCCTGAGGGCTGTGGTGAGATGGTATATTGATTGCTGATTCACTATCTAGATCCTTGATTTTCTACCTGGGCGTTTGGGACCTCCTGTAGGGTCATAAGCTATTTTTGGGTGTACATGATAAGAAGAATGTTATGGTGAAATTGTACGTAATCTGAAATGGATGTTGATTTTTTCCCATTTGAAGTGCATTTTCACTGTTACAATTACTGCGAGCTGAAAAGAGGAATTAAAAGTCATTCTGAGGGATGTTCACAGGAAGTTTAAAAGGTCATGAACCACTGATCTAAATCAGAAGACAAATCCAAACTTACACTTAAAGTTACTCACACACACACACATGCAGATTTAAAATATGAAAGTAATATTGCTGTCATTAAAACCCAGTACTGTCAGTGTTGCTTGGGGCTCCAGTGATTGCTGAACAAGAAAGCTGCTTTAGGGAAACAGGGACACTGCCCTTTATAAATAAAGTTTAACTTGAACTTGACAGACGTTGCACAGAATCTGCAGACTTTAACAGAGTAGAGAGAAGCTTAGTGGGTAGCTTAGTATCTGTTGACAAGGCTGGCACGCAACCAGTCTGCCAGAAGCGTTAGTATCCAGATTCGTTCAGAAGTTGACTTGGCTGTATCTGTGGTTCTCCAATATACTGTATATTTTCAAGGCTAATAGTAATGACACCACCTTGGTGTCTTTGGTTTCAACCACTAGAGGCTTTCACAATGTTTCATCAGTACCTCTTGTCCTCTTTAACATGCATGTCCATTCACCTCTGCAATTGCTATTCTAAAGTTACCTAAAGGTACCATCAAACTAATTGATGCTTTTCTTTCCCTCTTTGTAGTGCAATAATTAAAATATAATTTTCTTTCTTTCTTAGGTGAATGCCGTCATGCCATTTGGGTGCCTTGCCCTGCGAGATGGGCGGACTTACAATAGCATGTCTGATGTCACGGACAAATATGAGATTGGACAGGTCCTCCGAGCGTGAGTACCATAAAGCTTTATTCATGGATCTCTGTTGCCTTTTTTTACTCCTCTCCCATGTAGAATTCATGGGCACATTCCAGTATTGCCAAATGGTCTGTAGCCTCTTCATGAATTATTTCAAATTGAATTAGATCCATTATCCATCAGATTTGGTTTGGCATATCAAACGGTTTCACTGAAGGAATGACAGAAGGTAATAGCATGAGGCTAGTGTGTACCAGACATAAGAGACGCATCTTTCACATTTTAGCCAACCATTTGTCTGTATATTTTTGATCATGACAGTTCATGAAACACACTGCACTGTTGGAAGTCTCTAATTTATTCAGTTTCAATATTCTGTGTCATGCCTAAAAATATTTTCAAAGAGCTGGAAAAATCATTCTGCTTGTTGACTGACCGAATGCTGACCATTTTCTTCCTCTCCTTGACACATTGAAGGCACACACACACACACACACACACACACACTAATCAGTGTAAGAGGCCATATGGCAACATCAGCATCTGGCCTCAGAGATTTCTGCTCATCTTTTATATAACACACACATATTAACTCAGAATTAAGTGAACACGTTTGCTCCTATTCATTTTTTGAATTTTATAGCAAGGACTATAACAGTGGTAAGACTGTGGTAAAGATATAATGGGATTAAAGCAATTTACTATTACCATTAATTTGTTAAGCAAGAAAGAAAGCACTGTTGGATTTTTTGATAGTATTTATCACAATTTCACATGAAATTAAAGATTTCATGTGAAATGTTGTAGTTTAATTTTGTATCACACAGCTTCTCAAAATCCATTTGTGTGAAGTACTGTATGCCCCAAAGGCTCAAAACCAGACAATGCCCAGCTGATGGCAGCAATAGACTCATTTCAGATTTGTTATTTATGATCCTTTTACTCTACCCAACGACTCTTCACCCAATTAAATTCTTTCACTGAATTTCACCAAAACAGCCAGTGTACTTTGTCTTCCTAATTTGAATATTATGCAGTATCTCTCAAAGTCATCTACTCTTCTTATGAGCTTTAACATTACATTGATATATTCTGCCTTTCTCTGTCTGTCTCTCTCTCTCTTTTTTTCTTCTTGCATAGGAAGGAGTTCTGCGAGCTGTGCCTGGCTAAGGACCGACAGACAGACAAGGTGTTTGTCTGCAAGAAATTCCTCAAGAAAGATGGCAGGAAAGTCCGCAAGGCTGCCAAGAACGAAATCATGATCCTGAAATTGTACGCAATCAGTCTGTAGACAGATGGATGTATGATTGAGGGATGGAGAGAGGGGAGAATGAGAAAGTGTTTTGTTTTTTGACATTTCTGTTCTTATATACGTTCACACACTCCATGTAATAACCCTGGTTAATACTGTAAACTCAGGTGTTTGTAACTTGTTCTTTATCTACCCAGCTCAAACACATTTTCGCCCTCCCAATCTTCTTTGTATATATAAGACTATTCAAAAGCCAGAGAATGGTTAGCCCCCTTCACTTGCATGTGAGAACCTTCACTGTTGTAAGGTCACAGTCTGTGACTCCTTTTTGCTGTTCCAGGGTAAACCACCCAAACATCCTTCAGCTGATAGACACATTCGAGACCCGGAAAGAATACTTCATCATCCAGGAACTGTGAGTGTATCTTTTACTGTTTTACTATTTAGCTTTCTTGTGTAAGCATTCATCACAATTTGTGCTTAAGTGTGTGTGTGTATTTATCATGTATATCCTTTCATGTACCTTAACGCAAACAAATCCATCAGCTAGAGGGTAGGGCTTGAGTCTAGCCTCTTATTACTGTGTTCTCTGTTATTCCCCTCAGCAACAAAGGAAGGAGTTCGATTTGATGAGATATTTGCTCATAGTAACGCTCAACATTACTCAGTCCTCCTGAAGCACTGCTTTGCTGTAATAGGGTCTCTACAGAGAGCTCGGGATCAATATGCCAGAGTGGGCCCAATCCACGTCACTTGTGACTAGTCAATTATTCAACATTTTATGTTTATTTCAACACTTTATTTGAAAGAAATAGCATTGATAGGAGCTGAGTGGACAAAGTATTCGCCTTCTGTTGCTGAAATACAGAAAGACAGCCTGCGTTCAAAGTGATTGCAGTTATCTGTGTGTGTGTGTCAGTCTGTTTATGTGTTGGTGTCTGTTCATAGCTCACACTTTAGTAGTCCTCCTGCTGAGGGCAATACGTGATGATCACATTTATACACTCTCCGAAGTTAACCAAGACTTTTAGAGTACACAAATGTTTAATTGCTCAGGAGTGCTAGCTTCAGGCTCGTAGAAGCAGATTGTCTCATTAATGGACAATAAAACAAGAGCACAGAGCATTTGATAACTGTGTTACTAAAAGTTTAAAGTGAATTATTGTGTTGCAACATGTGGTTAACAATCGCAACAACTTGCATTTACTTATATTAGTATGTTTGGTAATGTGTGCACTGATGTTTTTGTGTGTGTGTGTGTGTGTGTGTGTGTGTGTGTTTAACTGCATGCAGTGCCACAGGAGGTGATGTATTTGACTGGATTCTGGACCAAGGGAATTACACAGAGAGGGACGCCTCCAATGTCATCAGACAAGTCCTCGAGGCAGTGGCATACTTACACTCCCTCAACATAGTTCACAGGAACCTAAAGGTACACGCTCACTCTCTTTCTCCCTCACCCTGCATGATGCCATGTGTGGCTGTGTGTTTGTGTATGTGTATGTGTGTGTGTGTGTGTGAGTGTGTGCACATGTGGTGAGTGCTCTTACAGTAAAAATATATTTAAAAGACATTTAAAAACACAGAAAGAAATATGACAAAAATATGTATTTATCAGTGGCTCTCTTTGCCATCACACCCCAGTAAGCAATTTCCAGTAGCCTATATAGTCAGAATAATCTCTATGGAGGCATAAAAGCATGGTACTCATTGCCATCTCAGTTAATGACTTGAAATTTGATAACATTTTTAGCAAGGGAGTAAACACTGTCTTTATGGCTTAATGCAATCTCTAGTGATGCACACACAGGCAGACAGATTAATATCTTTAGCCTTCATTATCAACCCATTAGGATGGAATTACAGCATCTCTTGGGCTTCACACCCCCCTACTGGTAGAAACCAGAATTTTCTTTCAGCCTGTACAGAATGGTCTAGGCTCATATATCCTATGAGACCATGCAACTGAATGAAAATGACAGTTTTAGATCAGTGTACAGAAATAAAAATCAATCCATAAAGGCAAGCCAAGATGCTTCCTTTAATCAAGTAGGTGTGTTTCTGGTCATTGATTTCCCCCACTCTTCAGTGCCTTTCATTATCAAGAAATGACATTAAATTATTTTCAAGACTTATTACAGTAATACCGCTGTAATGATTTACCCAGTGATCTATTACTTCTTGCCAGGAGTGTGTACTTCAGACACTTGCTATCATCTTGATTTAAACAAGCCTGACATGTAAAACGATGACTGTGAATCAATTGGACCTCGCTCCTCTATTCACTACAAGATCAAAACACATCAAGTTCAGGTCCCCACTTTAACTTTATGGTCCCCAAGGGGAAATTTGTCTTTCAGCCAGTTGAAACACAGATCACACACAGACTTGAACATTTATAAAATTCACAAGACATATAATAAAATATGCAAGATATGCATTTTACGGATTGCAGTGCTGTTATCATTAAATGTCTGCTGATTATTTTTTAAGGAAATGCTAAATAAATAAACTTTATTGAATAATAATAATAACATCATGATAATATGTGTGGCACTGAACCAGTTCAATAACATGTCCATAATGACGGTCTGAATAAGAGTGTAGGGCTTAAGTCTGTGTGTATTTGTTTGAGAATGCTTATTCTGTCCCTCATTTTGTTTAGCTGGAAAACCTGATGTACTACACAGAAAACAACCACAACAAAGTAGTTCTGCGAGATTTCTACCTGTCCAGGTTCGAGAATGGACCCATCACAGAGCCTTGTGGAACACCAGAATACCTGGGTAGGATACTACCTCTATTTGTGGTTGTTTTTATATATAACTTTACTTCTCCATGTCTATCCATCTCTCACCCAGTTATACATCCCTCCATTAGCTTTACCTTTTGTTGTGAATAGGCCTGCGGTCATACTTTACCTTTCTGAGTTCTTCACTTCCCTGTGCTTTTGAAGATCATAAACAGTCATAAATCCCAGTGAAAGACACACACAGAATTGAAAGCACCTAACTCTCGCCCTCCTCCTCCTCTCTTCTCATATCCTTTCATCTCCTGTGTGCTGCCTCTCTCTCTGAGGTTTATGTGAGGGCAACTTGGAGTGCAGAACTCTGCAGTGAAAGGTCAGGACAGTTATTCATAATGCTTAGCTGGGTAATTAGACAAATAAAAAATGAAAGGGAACAGAAGTCCTGACGGGAAAGGAATGGGAATAAGAGAGAGTGAAAAAGGGAGCTCGCTTGTGCGGGGTAGAATTATGAATGTGTGATCGTTTATAAATAAAGACTCAAATCTCTCTTCCTGTCACTCTCGCTCTCTTTATGTCTGCTCTTCTCTTTGCTGCCTCTCAGCTCCTGAAGTGGTGGCACGTCACCGATATGGTCGTCCTGTGGACTGCTGGGCTGTGGGGGTCATTATGTTTATACTGTGAGTCTCCATCAGTAATTACCAAGGCTATAAATCAACAAGCAGGACCATACAAACTAAATTTCAGCTGAATAATTGTTTTGTATGATTTATAAAGATGTTATAAATAACTTCCCTTCCTCTGTCTCTTTATGTATGTTCCCCTTTTTGCAGCTTATCAGGTAACCCTCCTTTTTATGATGAGACAGAGGAGGAGAACACGGATCTACATAATCGCATCATCTTCTGTCGCATTGTTGCTGGTGACTTTGAGTTTGACTCTCCATACTGGGATGACATTTCACCTGCAGGTACTTATCTCCACCACATGATGGCAATAAATACCACGTTGAATGTTCAATGGCATGAAGCAGTGGAAGTGTTGGTGTTGGTAAAGCAATAAGTAAGGTATTTAATGTCGCATAGCTCAAAATTACCATCTTATATCTCACCCATTACAACCAAATGTTTAATCATCACCCATGATTCATTCCCATGACATTTTTCCTAAATTCTTATCATAGAAGATGCCACTTAAAATTAACTTTTTGTCTTCATTGCTTCTCTCTCAGCTAAGGAGCTTGTCTGTCGACTCATGGAGGTGGACCAGATGCTGAGAATCACCGCACAGGATGCACTTTGGCATGAATGGTAACTGTGTGCACACAAGCATAAAAGCACAAACATTCTGGCACACATCTAACTGTTTGCTATCTGTCACCTGTGCCAGGATTGCGGGGAATGGTGCATCAGAGAAAAACCTAAAGGATGGTGTGTGTGCCCAGTTTGAGAAGAACTTTGCAAAGGCCAAATGGCGGGTATGAATTCACTCTCACTCTCTTTCTGTAGCAGTAAATGAACTTTCTTGTAATATAGCCAAATAAAGCAGAGGGAAAGGAAAGGAAAGAGGATGAATGCTAGGGCCAATAATAGAGGACTACAGTGAAAATTACACCAATGATTATGACGATAACTGGGTTAATTTGTAATGATGATCGCACATAAAGTGCTTTTATTTCAGCATATAACTCTGCAGAGTTATACATTTGCAAATTATGTGATGATGGTCATAAGGATGTCCAGCAGATGACCGAGAAGGAGGAAGTCGAGATGGCAGTGCTGACCTAACAGCATAAGTAACAGTTATAACCCTCTTCTCTCTTTCCCCATGTGGTTCCCAGGAGTTAAAGGTATTGTAGTTCATTTTGAGGGAGAGTGGAAGGACAGAGCGTGGGCAGAAACTCACCTTCAGTCTGGCATGATTCAATAAGAAAACATCTTTCTAATGGCTGAGCATCCTCTTAAATTAAAAAGAGGTTTCTATTGGTAAAATTGTCTATAATGATGATGAGGGAACAGTTCCAGTTAAACCTCAGTCAGGCTTGAGATGTATTGATCATGTTTGGGCTGGCGAAACTCTCCTCATAAGCTCTGATCCTGCCCACTGTCACTCTGCCTGTTCCAGAAGAGATCCATCCACTCTGTCCCACTTTTCTTCATTGGATTAAACCCAGATGTTCAAAGTGGCCCGCTCTGCTCCTTTCTTGCTCCTCATCTGCACTAGTCTATGAAACCAGATTGGTAAAAATAAGATAATGATCAGCAACAGGAGGGTTTGCTCATTACTTGTCTCCTTTTTATGTGTGTAGATAAGGAGAGGTGGAAATAGAAAGGATATAAGGGACCTAGGCCACTGTGGACTGTTGAACTGAAGTGATATATAAGGACCTCTGTCATTCCTCTTACTTGAATCCTGGCTCATTGCCCCATATTGTACTTCAGTGTTACATTCAAGTCATACTTGAAGCTGTACAGAAGCTGCTCAGTCAAGCCATGTTGTATTCTGTGATGTTTCTGTGTCCAAATGGCTTTTCACTTCCAGAGATCACTTCCCTGGTTTAGAAGCAACTTCTAAGCTCACACATTTTCCCTAACTCCTTCAGTGTTTGCACATCGAAAGGAGACAGATGGGTGTAAGAATGAAGGAGAAGAAGATCTACACTTATCTGTTCACTTACCTTTTCCAGTCAACAAGCAGTCAAGGAGTGGCTTGGGGAGAGTGAGTCTTGAGATTGATTTAAACCAGGGTACAATATATCATAGCCTCCTGGAAGTAAACAACTGGCACTAATCTTACTGCACTGTTCACTTCACACAAATCATATTTCAGCGCTTATTATGATGCTAAATCATGGTGCCTTAACAGGCTTTTTGTCAAATGCTCTTGTCTTCGAAGCTTATTCTTTATGCTTTGCCGTAACCAACTACAGTTTCAAAGTTTTTGTTTTCTTTTAGGGAAACAAGTCAATATGGGTGTTAATGAAAAAGGCAACAGACTGTGAATTTAATTCTCTTTACACTGCTATCCTTTTCTCCTTTTTCTTTGCCTCTGCCTGTTTTGCAGAAAGCGATCCGTGTTACCACCTTCATGCAACGACTGAAGAATTCCGAGGCACAAAACGACAGTTCAGCCGAGGTTCAGGGCAGTGAAGAGGCAGGAGATGGTGAAGGGGGTGTGTCCCAGGGGACAAGTGATGAGGGAGACAAAGGGACGAGTGATGGAGGGGTGACGTCAAGTAGTGTGTCTTTAGAGGTTACTGTTGAAAGTACACCGGCAGGTGTGGACCAGGATGAGGGCGTGAGTAAGGTCGGAGAAAAACAAGATGAAGCAAACATGAGCATTGGCCCAACTGTAGGAACTTCCCCATCAGATATTCAGGAGCCTCTCTGTCAGCAAAGCCAATCAAATTCTGCCCCCAAACTCGCACAGGAGCCGCCTGATAAGGTTAGTGCAAAAAAAGCAACAGGCGATGGAACCAGGAAAATGGCAGCCAATTTGGGTCAAAATAAAGCTGTCCCAGAATCCAAACCGACCCCTGTGATGACACCTGACCGCTCCAAGCTGTCAGATGGTCCTTCAGACAAAAAACACACATCCGCCTCCCCTGATCCCAGCAGCAAACGTAAGATGGCTGCCACGCTCCATGGCCCTCCACCCAAAGGCTCTGCTGCTGCAACATCCTCACCAGAGAAGAGGCCAGCCACACAGAGGGAGCAGAAGGATGAGACTGACAGCAGCTGGTGTCAGACACAAGTACCTGAGGCAGTGGCAGAGAGATCAGTCGTAGCATCAGTCACTCCAGCAATGGGGCCTGGAGCTGGGGTGGATGTAGGACTTGGAGTTAGGTTAAGGGGTGATGCTAGCCCCATGGGTAGAAGGGATAGGGATGCCAGGAGAACCGACAGATACAGTGATGAGTTTAGCATAGCAAGGGCAGGTCCTGCAACAAGACAGGGTTGTTTTGCAGTAGGCAGCTCTGCCAGTTTGGGCCGTCATGCCACACCATACAACCCAGAAGTTGGGACTGTAGGGATGGGGATGGCAGGGAGCTATGGGAGTCCATACAGTTCCCTGTATACGAGTGGAGGAGGGATAGGCATGTACGGGACTGGCCTCCAGCATGGAGGAGGTGGGAGCAGCAGTACAAGCGACTGGCAAATGGACAGTGTGATTGAGCAGATAGAAAAGCAAATGGCCGCCGTGCTGGAGAAGATTGAGGGAGACATGCCCTCACTGCTCGAGCAAATCAGTGACTGCCCCGCTGAACCACCACGTGCCCGGAGCACACACGCCTCACCTGCCAGCTCCCGCGCACGCTCCTCACAGCACTCTGCGACTCCGACCTCGGCCACTCCCCCGCCTCTTCCAACCTCTCCCAGGCCTGTGCTGCCATCTCTCCCTCGTCTGACTATCCCTCCTCCCTCCTATCCCCCACCCTCCCCACCCACACCTCAGGCTGCAGGAGAGCAGGAAGACAGGAATGGACAGAGAGATGCCGCTCGTTCCAGCCAGTCCCCAAGAGCTGGAATGGGCAGGGGGCTATGAAGCAGGTGTACATGATACAATACACAACACCTGGAACATTGGATTTACAGTTTAAACTTGAGGGTTTAAAATCTATGTCTCACCCAGAAGAATCATTCACTTGCGCCTGAGATGAAAAGTATCCATGCAGTGTTGTTTGGTTTGAATGTGTGTTCATATTGAGAATACTGGGAAAGAGAAATCTCCCTATGGCATTCATTCTGGAGTGTGGGGGTCGCGGTGTACTGTATCTCTCTATATGATAGCTGCAAAGAGAAAAATCTCAAAAATTTGTTTGCATTTCAAATCCAGATTATGTGCACGAATGCTTACCACACAACCTCCTCATACTGGAATCCAAGTACTGAATCTACAAAAGAACAGTGTGGTAAAAAAGTTCAGCTATTAGTGAGAGTTAACAACTGAGGAAGTGTTTTGATTTGAATTATTCCCTACAAACTGTAAATACATACAAAGAACTGGGTTCCTAATTCTTGCTCTACTTCAATGTTGTAAACTTCCTCATATCCAAACTGGCATTTTCCTTTTTCAAATCAGCTCATCCCATTTGATTATTTTTCATTCCTTTTTATTTATGTAGCTATTCATTCAGTAGTGAGGCTGCACAATCATGAGCTTGCAGTCACACAGTTGTACAAATATATGTTAACCTGAACTGATCAAGCCTTTCCATTAGCTGCTGGAGACTGAGATTGGTTTTATTATATAGTGTATTTACTTGAACTGTCACTCAAAGTCTTCAAATGCAAGATATTGTATAAAAGCTTTGCAATAACACACAGCGTGCCCGCATGCGCGCACACACATAGACACACTTCCTCTTCTTTTTTCAAAGTTCTTTAAATGTTTTGCCCAGAAAGTTTGTTTAAATTTTTCTCCAGTTTTGTCAACACATTCATTTGGTACTTGGACAGTGCTGTCTATATTTGCTCCTTTAATCATGTAAAAAAGGTCTTTCTGAATTTAATTTTTTTGACTCTATGTAATACCCGGTTCTGTGCTTTTCTCCTGAAGTCTAGACTTCCACTATCCTGTTCCTATGTACACTGTGCTCTGTTTGCAAGTCTTTGAATAAAAGTTAAAAAAAAATAAGCTATATCTTGAGTTGTTTCATTGGTTATAAAAGTTGTTGAAGCTCAGATGGTAACACCATGTATGTATAGGTAACACGTACATACTTCCGTTTACGCAGAGGACGTCAGTTGAGTAGGCGGTCTTTAAATGTGGCCCAGGATACATTCACGCATGGTACACACTGCTAAGAAAATGTAGCCATATGCAACCCAGACCACCTCCGAATGTGATCTGAGGACTGGGTCTCAATTCGTCCACATCTATACTTAGAGCTGTCCACTTGTGATCGGATCACCCAAGACGCACATTGTGTTATCACGCCATGCCTACAAATCCCAGCTGGCCCTGCGTGAACTTCGGATTAGTCTATTCGTGAAGACACGGGGGGGGGAAACATTGTGGTGTTCTAAACAGTTAACATACGATTACACCGTGCAAATAGTGTAGAATTCAATACATTTTACCTTCCATGTGGTGTTGTTGAATATTAGGGATGAATAATAAAATCAGCTTATTATAAATCAATCAGATTCACCTTACTGTGAACCCTCTGGACCAGAAAGATGGTTGTGTCTGTAACGTGCACATGTTGCTGCTTTGCTTTGCTTTCAACTGAAATAGAGTGAGGGGAAACGGTTCGGGAACAGCAGGGCAGGCAGCCGTCCAGCGGAAAAACTCACACAGAGCCCGCCACCCTGACACACTTTTCAGTTTGCATTCGGCAGCAGTGTTGAATTGTCACCTTGTTTGTTAGGTTTCTTGCTTAAAGACAAGCCGATTTTAATACTACAGATCAGGCCGAGTAATATCGGATGTGGTAAGTTCTGCACACTTCTGTAACGTTACATGCTCGTCTTGGTAGTGTTAGCCCCAGCTAGTTGGCTAACGTTAGCTAGTTAGCTAACATAGCGGCACAAGTAGGAAAAAGTCGTTGGGTGGCTAGATAGCTTGAAAGCTAGCTTCACAAGCTAACAACTACGCAGTCGTTTGATCTGCGTTATTGGTTGTCGTTAACGTTACTTGCTTTCGGCTATCTGGACAATTTCAGCTGCCCGCCATGGCCAACCGTAGCTACCAAACAACTGTCTCGTAACTGTTAACGTTAAATTTGTATTTGCACATTTTACGTGCACGAGAAGGTTGTGTTAATAAAGGTGCTGTGATAAATAACGTTAACGGTAGCTCGAAAGCTAGTTGGCTACAAACATTAGATGGACGCAATGTTGAGAGGCAGACACTAGCTAACGTGCTTCACGCAACGTTTACTGTAACTTATTGGCAATATTTAATCTCGATGGATGTAATGTTATTTTGGTCAACGTTACGATAGCACGACAATCGATGTTACCACAGTAACGTAATATTGGCTAGTGGTTCCTCTTGAGCCTGCCATGTTATGAAGCCTGTTAACGTGATATGAATGATATTCATACACTTCATCGCCGATAGACTGTTAGAAAATAGTGTTTATATCATTTCGCAGCAAGAAGATGAAAATGGGGATCCCCTCGACATGTGTATCCGTGAATATGCGGCCCACTCTTTTCCTTGGCCTTTGTCATTTGCCAGGCACCCCCTCCCCCAATACTCCTCCTTTGCAAGGAATGCTCACCCCTAACCTCAATGTGACTGAGGGCCCAGCCGCTCAGCATCACTATAGCTAGCAAGTAGCCTACTTTATGTTGTGCCTTTCTCACTTATCTTTGCAGCACCATCAGACTTGTCTAGTGATGGGTTTTGCTGAACTCGTGAAAAGTAAATATTCAAACCACAATGCACCCAGTTGGCGTTGCGATGAGAATGTGTTCAATACGTTTATACTCTAACATGTGATATTTAATTTGATAATGCTTTGTGTCATGTGTGGTCTAAGTTTTGTGTATGGTTCCACAACAAGGCAACTTCTCGCTAACCTGTCACTGAAACAAAGATGCTGTTGTTGTTGGATTTCATTCAGCACCGGTGGACGGGTATTTACTTTGAAAAGATCACAGAATAGTCCGTACTAGGAACTTTTGTTTGCACGCGTGTCAGAAATACTCTGTGCGCGTATCAGAAGAATTGTATGCTGTTGCTTGCTTTTATTGTTGGAGGTCCTGCAGTTCATTGTACAGTAATATACATAGCATGCATCTTCTGGTAGCAGGGGCGGGATGATTGCGCGTTGGCTTCGGTTTAGCCAATGAATTGAGCGCCTGGCTGAGCAGCATGCTCACAGCAAGCCTTTCCTGTTGAATATTTCAGCCCATGCGTCACTGCTCCTCCGCCCCTTTCTCTCCATCTGCCATTTTGGTTTTGTTCCCGTCTGCAGTCGCAAAGCCAGCAACGCAATTACATAGAAGAGGCTCTCGGTACAACGACATAGTGACTCGACAATATAGCGTAGACCATCATTATCCCGCACCGCGTTTCTTTTCTTTGTTCAAATCGTCGAATTTACAACCATCTTTATTACTGACATCTAGACACTGCGGGAGAGGAGCGGGTTCGCATTGGGAAGGGACCGAGAAGGATTATTGGTGAGAAGACATATCAATGAAGCACGAGTGTGATGGCTAGTCTTTCATTCGCGAAAATTGCTTATATTGAACGATAAAGTTGGATTGTGTTTATTGATAGGTGCTGAAACAAACTATGTCAATAGAGGAGCCGTGGTAGGTAGCTGTCAAAATAAACCCGTTGCTATGTTTTGCGAGCAGGTTGAGACAAAGCTACAGCTGCTAGCTTGTAAAGTTGTGTTCCGCACTGGGGGAAATACAGGCCTAGGCCGAGCTGCTAATGGATAGGCTGGCAGGCTGGTGTTTTCTTGCCTCTAAGTTATTAATGTTTCGACTCTGTCGATTTGCCAAATCACTTAACTGATTAGTGGCACGCAACCTGCTTAATCGGTTTCATCTTGGTGTTCTTAACTATTGTTCGATCCACCTTTTTTTAAATAAACGTTAAAAGCTTTAAAATGGTGTGTCACCATTTATGTATTAGTGTGCCAAGCAACTACAGGAACAGTACTGACCGTGAGGCTCGGTGCTTTGCTGTATCATGCCGGATGCCTTCATTTTCATTTTTGTCGAACTGCGACCGTACAGGTTACAGTTGAATGTACATTTTATTTTAGCAGGCCGTAACGTTATTTCCTTGGCCCAGCTCCTTTTACCATTTGAGTTTATAGGAAGATATTTAAACGGTAAAATTTCACTTTGGGGACACAGGTAAGTTGGCTGCATTGGATGCGGAAATTGTGGCCGATCGTGTTGGCCGTGCCGAGGGAATGTGTTCCAGAAACTGCGGCCTGTTTCACTTCCCGAAGTGACTGGGTTTGTCCGGATTATTCCGTTAATCACAATGTACTCCGATGTTGTTTTTAAAATAATATTTTTGCTAGTGAAAGCCCATTTATATCCTCACGCTGAGGGTAGTTCCACCGCCATTGTATGCTCCGTGTGTCCACACCTGCAAGCTGTGAGGTGTTGCTCACTTTACCGCAGTGAAGTTTTAATGATTCAGCTGTTTTCGTTGAAACGATGTTGGCGGTCCTTAAATACCGGTATAATAAACAATAGAAGTGCATACACAAGCCAGGGCAGTCTCTGAGCATGAAAATAACTGATAATGCTGCTATTCATGTCTCTTCCCAGGCTCAGTTCGTTTTCTAGCAGATTTGTGTTTGGCCTGCAGCCAGCCCAGCTGCTCCCTAGACTGGAAATCCTTTCTCATCAACAGGGGAGGGGGTTGGGTTGAATTTGGATACTCATCATAATGAAACCATAGTAACGAATTATATATTTTTCACTTGAATATGAATTTGAAGCCATTGGCTTTTGAAAGCCTCAATGAAATAGGACGTGTTGACGATGAGTTTCCCATGTCTGCTTGATTTTCTTTTCAAATGTTTTTATTGCTGAAGCTACAAATGTATGTTAATTAATTTACAATGCATAATATATAGGGACTTTGACACAGGGAATATGTTGTGCATACATGGGGCAGCTTGTTGTGCCTTTATGACCTATATTTAACTGTGTTGATGCACAGATGTCCAGCTCGCCGCTGTCCAAGAAGCGTCGCTTGTCAGGAACAGAGACGAAGACGGGATCCCACTGCTCCTCCTCTAACTCTGTCAGAACTGATCTGTCTCTCACACCGGCCAACGTAAGCACTCACAAACATACACTATAAATACCTATGGTAAAAACTTGTTAGAAAATCTAATTGCAACCCCTTTTGTCTCCCCAGGGCATGGCTAAGAATGGCAATGATGCTGAGATTGATGAAGGCCTTTACTCCAGACAACTGTAATTCTCACCTACTGTAGAATTTTTGTCCTAATAAACAAAAACAGACACTTTCAGTATTTATTATAGTTGTTAAACAATTAATGTTCTGGTCTTCTGTAGTTACGTGTTGGGCCATGATGCTATGAAGCGCATGCAGAACTCCAATGTCCTCGTCTCTGGTATGAGAGGTCTTGGAGTGGAGGTCGCCAAGAACGTCATCCTGGGAGGAGTTAGAAGTGTCACTGTGCACGACCAAGGAGTAGCAGAATGGAGAGACCTCTCCTCTCAGGTGTGTGGAAGCCCGCATCTATATTCCCATTTTACAATAGCACAATGATTTGTTTTTTATTATTATTTGAGCTTGATTTCATAGTGCAATGTGGCTCTGTGTCATGAGTCATTTGTTGTGTTGTAATTGTGTCCCATCCCCCCTTGCTAACTATGATCTGACCCAGATTTATCAGTGGGTAGTGGCTCCCTGGGTCATGATCATAGTGCTAAAGCCTGTTTTAGGACATCGTTACAGTGGAAACATTGTTTAGGTCTGACAGCCTGAAACCCTGAATTCTGATGCGTGTCTATTAAGGCCAGATGGATGATTGTGTGAATAGACTGAACATCTGAGCAGTCAGGAGGCTTTCTTTTCTTTTACACGAGTGTACGATTGTGATTGGAGCCAAATGTCAGCTGTATCTGTGATCATCCAGTCAGAGTTTAACCTTGTTTTCGGCATTTACCACAATGTCCTGTCTCATTCAAGCTGAATTGATATGTATATTTCTGTCACATATTTAAAAGGTCATCCATCTTTAATAAGAAGTCGGCTTTAATCAGCCCCTGAATCTCATGCCATGTTCACACTTGGCTGCATTTAAATGTTCTCTTCCTCCCTGATTTTGCCAATGTTTTTTTTTTTTGTACATCTGACATATTATTTAAAAAACTGTTCAAGCCAGAAAAACCTGACTGTATTGGTTTCCTAAACGATAACATATTCCTGCACACACGTTGAGTGTTGTGCAGCTGAATTGTGAGGATGCCAACTGTCACCTCCAGCTCTTGTGTAGATTAGGTGGTGACAGAACAGAGGTTTAAATGGCTGAGAACAAGTGGAGTGACTAAATTGTGTTTCTATAGGTACTAAATGATGGCTGTGAATTTTTCCCCAATCTGTCAGACAAACTGAGAGATGGAAAAGATTTAGCTGTTTTTTGTGTTTTGCTATTTCAGTCTGTATGGAGAGAAAAATTTACCCAAAACATGCTCCGTTGTTTCCTCTTTCAGAACTTTTTTTTTTGTTCACCACACTCTATTCTCCTTTACTTTTTTTCATCCGCTGGTATTAGCTGTTATTGCTTAATTGACCCAGTATCCCTTCTTCCCTGACATCTTGTATATTCTTGTATGGTCAGTTTTACCTTCGTGAAGAGGACCTGGGGAAGAACCGAGCAGAGGTGAGCCAGCTCCGTTTGGCTGAACTCAACAACTACGTTCCTGTGACAGCCTACACCGGAGGGCTCACCGAAGACTACATGACCAAGTTCCAGGTATAACATGTAGAAATAAGTGCCCCCACTCATTTCAGCATTCAGAAAGGAAAGAAAAGTTAATTTAATCATTAATTTCCTTTTGCAACCTAGGTGGTAGTGCTGACTAACTCTACTCTGGATGAGCAGCAGCAGGTGGGAGATTTCTGTCACAGCAAAGGAATCAAGCTGATCATCGCAGACACACGTGGCCTGTTTGGGTAAGCTTCTGATCCTTCTTGTTCATTTATGGTTCACATAAAGTCTATACCCACCATGTTTGTCGGTGTCTTATATTTATGTTCATATGTTTGGTTTCTCAGACAGCTTTTCTGTGACTTTGGTGAGGAGATGATAGTGTTTGACACCAATGGAGAGCAGCCGCTGAGTGCCATGATTTCCATGATCACAAAGGTTAGTCCTTACGGGCCAGAATGTTATTCAAACCACTTGCTGTTTTTAGGAGTTTCAAAATAATTTTTTTATAGTGGTGCAAAATGTTAATCACTTTTGAATTTTCCAGGACAACCCAGGGGTTGTGACGTGTCTGGATGAGGCTCGTCATGGCTTTGAGAGTGGAGACTATGTCACCTTCACAGAGGTTCAGGGTATGACAGAGCTCAATGGCTGCCAGCCAGTGGAAATTAAAGTTCTGGGTAAGACCTGTTTTTATATTTAAGAATAATGTTTTGCTTGGTTATGACTGTTACAAATTCACCGTCTTTTCTGTCCAGGTCCCTACACCTTCAGCATCTGTGACACAGCTGGCTTTACAGATTACGTACGAGGTGGAATTGTCTCCCAGGTCAAAATGCCCAAGAAGATTGCTTTTGTAAGTGTCTACCATTTTCCACACCAAGTTCATGTCATGGTGACACACCAGTAGTTTTGTAAAAAATAGGCTTGGTTTGTTCCGTTAGACATTTGGTACGGGACCCGTACTGACATTTTATGGGCTTTTTATTTTTATTTTTTCACACTCCCCTTATTGCCACTGATTAGCAAAACGGCTAGTCTCATTACAATTCTGGTGCCATTACATTATCTGCTGTTGTGAACATTTTAATGTGGAGCCCAGCCTCACTTATGTCGTTCTTGTGTAGAAATCCATCTCTTCCTCCATGACTGAGCCAGAGTTTGTGATGACAGACTTTGCCAAGTTCGAGCGACCAGGACAACTGCATGTGGGCTTCCAGGCTATCCACGCCTTCCAGAAGAAACACAACCACCTTCCTGTACCTTGGAACCTGGTAATTCTTACTTATACTGGTGTAAATACCACAGTAGCTTGAAATTACTGTGATTTGTTTTAATCATTATAGACAAAACCCAAATATTTGCTCTGTTTTGAATGTAGATATTACACTCATTGTACTGTTATTAGTCATATTATTGGGGGGAGAACTTTTAAGAATTCTTTTTAGTGTGGATTTTAATGAAATGCAGGGGTTTGTACTGAAAGTTAGGAAATGTTGGGTTTACAAGGTTAGGAATATGCTTGAATTTGAATTTACACAATCTGGTGTTTCATCTACACAATCACATCAGTCATGTAAACCAAAGGTTTTAATATTTGTAATGAATGTTGTCATGTTTGTTTGCTGTCTCCTGGCATTTATAGTAACAGTTTTTAGATGTGATGATAAATGCTTCAATGGTGTGGAAATTTGTACTCTAGAAGAAAAAAAGTTTGTGCTTTAATTTTGAAAGAGCCATAGGAACCCAGAAGTGACTAAATGTAGCCTCTGTCATTACATGCAAAAACTCAAATCACTGTAGAATGACCTATGAATAATTGTGCAGCACTGCATGTGACAAGGTACACTCAGTTAGTACTAGTCAGTGAGTTTTATTATTTAGCATTGTATATGGCATTGTAAAATGCTGAGCTGTGTGTGCATTCTAGGCTGATGGTGATGAACTGTTGACATTGGCCAAAGAGGTGAACTCTGCCCAGACGGGATCAGCCAAAGTGGAGCAGTTGGATGAAGGCCTTCTCAAAAAGTTGTCATTTGTTGCTGCTGGTGACCTCGCCCCGATCAATGCCTTCATTGGGGGTCTGGCTGCACAGGAAGTGATGAAGGTCAGTATATGCTGTAGTGGTGTCTTGTTTCTTTTGGGTTTTTTCTTCAAATCATGTTTTTAGTCACCTTTTGTACACTGCTGTGTAAGTCAAGGACATTGATTAATCACAGATAACAGTAACACCACTCAACAAAAATGAACTGATAGTGGTGTACATGTCATAACTTTTTTTTTTCTTTCTTTTTTTTCTTTTTAGGCATGCACAGGAAAATTTATGCCTATCATGCAGTGGCTGTACTTCGATGCACTGGAGTGCCTGCCTGAAGAGGACGGAACTGAGCTCACAGAGGAAGAGTGTGCCCCTGTAGGTGTTCAGGGCAAATCACATGCACAAATACTGAAGACGGATGCATACGAAGACAAACGATGTTGCTAAACCCGTTGTCTTATTTTTATTTTTTTCCAGAGGAACTGTCGATACGATGGGCAGATTGCAGTGTTTGGCACCAAGCTGCAGGATTTGCTTGCCAAACAGCGCTACTTTCTGGTGAGTCGTCCAATGGAAAACTTTCCAACACCTCCTCTGGCACCCTGTTGCTAAGGGAGATTTAAAGGATACGTCTGGTAATATTCTAATAAGTATTTATTTGGGGTCAACAAATCCCATGAAAAGACCAAAACCAGTAATGAATTGATCCTGCTATCCAGTATTGTCTGTGTTGCTGAAGCCAAAAACTACTTTGGAGTTTAGGAAAGTATTAAGGAAATGATCTTTAAAAAAATTGAAAAGAAAAGAAAAAACTATTCTATGTTTGTGACCTGTTTTTAAAGCTTTGCATCTTCAGTAGAAGCAAATTTATTTTTGGTTGAGTAGACGTTCCCTCATCTCGACGTCAATAGCGTTTCTGAATGGGGTTTTGGTTAGATGCCTGAAACAAGGACTGTGGTTAACACAAGCATGAGAGATTCTCACGGTTTGCTCTACAACATAGACATTAGTCAGAAAATGCCCCGCTCGTGAAATTTTAAGCTTTTGTGCGTCACTAAATGAGACTACAGAAGTTATCTTTATAGCCCTGTTTATACTTTCGCCCTCGCAAACTATTCCAACTCAGACTTTCCCGAAAGGCTTCTGAAAAAGAGCTTTATCGAATACAATTATGATCCCTGCAGCTCTTTGAGAGACGGAACAACACACTGTTGATTTTTGTCTGCTTTTGAAATTGTCAGCAAAAACGCATATTATAGCCAGCCGTATCTCGTAATGGTCGATTTTCTGACATCGCCACATTGACATATTTTCGACCTGGTGTACCACATGCTTGCTCTGTGAGTATGGTATAATAACAAGGAACATACAGTAAGGCCTGGATCATACTCTAAAGCGGACACGTTCATGTTCATAATACTTGTTTTTAGAGCGCGCTCGGCAGACGCATTCCACACATGCGCAGTAGATCAGCGTTTACACAAACTGTTTGTAACAAGTGCTGATTGTTTTTCATTGAAAACATAATTCTGAAGTTTTTAAAAAAAAGCTACAAAAAACGTTTTAAAATCACATGCATGCGCAGTTGGTGCTCTTGGTTCGCGGACGAGTCCGCATGGTCACACATTTGTTTGCCCAGTACACAAATGACGTAGTGCGGACGGCTGCGTACACACGGACGCAGAAAGTATAATACAGCCTTAAGACTTGAATAGCTTTACTCACTGTGAGCTGTTTTTATCGTTCCAGGTTGGAGCAGGTGCCATTGGCTGCGAGCTTTTGAAAAACTTTGCCATGATTGGACTGGCAGGTGGGGAGGGTGAGGTCATTGTGACAGACATGGACACCATAGAGAAGTCCAACCTGAACAGACAGTTCCTCTTCAGACCCTCTGATGTCACGGTGAGTTTCCTCTTTGCTCAATGCTGTCTGTTGATAGATGAGAAGTAGATGGTGTGCCGTTTATCGATTCGAATTTTATATTTCCGTGCAGTGCAGCAAATGGATTTGTAACTGCTCCTGAGTGCGCTTAATCTAACCACTGCTGATGACTGATGTCATGTTACAGCATTAGACGGAGGAAACAGAATGCCTGGGGTCATAATTGCTCATTGTTGATGTATTAGTATTGGTTATTATATGTGGTGATAAATGAAATGCAATGACCTTTGAAAGCATGTATTGGCTATTTGAGTTACATAACATTGTTTACTTGATCAGAAAGTAAAAAGGTCACTATTTTATTTATTAATTATAATATCATTTTGTATGTATGTGGTAACAGAAAATGAAGAGTGACACAGCGGCTGCCGCAGTAAAGCAGATGAACCCCTCCATCAGGATCACAGGTCACCAGAACAGGGTGGGCCCAGACACAGAGAGGGTCTATGACGACGACTTCTTTGAAAGCCTCGATGGAGTGACCAATGCACTGGACAACGTTGACGCACGTAAGAGACACGGAACCTTCAGTTAATAAAAATAAAAAAATGTTGCTCAAAAATCAAATTTAGGAAATTTATGTTAAAACTTGAAACCCTATATTGCTGTCTTTTTTTAAGCTTTGGCTTGTGTTTGTGCCCACTGTGCAGGTATGTACATGGATCGGAGGTGTGTGTACTATCGTAAACCCTTACTGGAGTCTGGTACTCTGGGTACCAAAGGCAACGTCCAGGTTGTGATCCCCTTTGTCACAGAGTCATACAGCTCCAGCCAAGACCCACCTGAGAAGTCCATCCCCATCTGTACCCTCAAGAATTTCCCAAATGCCATTGAACACACACTGCAGGTTAGTGGGCGTACATATAGCTGCTCTTAAGCTAACTGAAATTATGATGACCACATTCTCTATTGATTTTTATATTTACAATTAAGTATTATATATTAAACTCATGGTCATATCTTTTGAATTAAATTAATAAAATGTTTTACAGAGCACAACATTTGTATTATGTTCATAATTATTAAAGATGATATGCCATTACAGTTATTGGTGAATTTTTTTAAATCATTTATTCAAACATGAGAAATGGATTCTGCAATGTTTCTCCATTAAATGGAGAAATTAGTTGTTCATTTGATTGCATCACTCTGAAACAGTTTCAAGTTGTGCATACATATTATACTTGTGCAGGGTTTGACATTAAGCATGGCCCAGGGCCACAAAGTACTCTTCTCTGTGTACGTAGCCAGTTTTATCCCTATACTGCTAGCCTTCACCAAAGCAACGTTACATTTCCACAAACACCCAGATTCCCTTGTTTGTTTTTTTGTTTTTCATCCCTGATTTTGTTAGTCTTTTTCATTTATTGGAATATCACTATTTTTACATAACTTCACATTTGGGCCACCAAATTTAGGGGCTTGTTGGGCCACTGCTTTAAAAATATTAGCGTCAATCCCTGTTGTGTATAACTGATCTGTTCTCAATGGTGTCCTCTGTTCAGTGGGCCCGTGACGAGTTTGAGGGACTATTCAAACAGCCACCAGAGAATGCCATGCAGTACCTCACGTGAGTTGCCTTCCATGTCATTATTGTTCTTGCCGATACATATAGACATGCTCTTTTCACCGTGTTTGTAACAAGCTTGATCAGGTTCATGATTGTTGTTTTTGCAGAGATCCAAAGTTCATGGAGCGTACTCTAAAACTACCCGGAGCTCAGCCTGTGGAGGTGCTGGAGGCTGTCTACAAGAGTCTTGTCACAGACTGCCCCCACAGCTTCGCTAACTGTGTAGCCTGGGCACGCAACCACTGGCAGTGCCAGTACAGCAACAACATCCGCCAGCTACTGCACAACTTTCCCCCAGATCAGGTACATATTGAGCTCGTTACATAATGAATATCAAATACTAGCAGTCTGGTCATGGAGTTTCCCCCCATTTTCACAGGGACATTGCCTTGTTTCCCATTTTTTTAATTTTATTTTAATTAACCAAAAACAATCACACGTATCTTGCTAGCTATTCAACCCAGCTGTTTGTGAGCGACTCTGAGGTGTTCATTTCTAAGCAGTGCTTAACCATTGCTCTTGCAATTGAAGTATATGAAACTGACATCCAGGTGTTGGATAGGAGATTAAATGTGTGACATTGCTGTTTGATTCAGCTGCAGTAAAACTGTTGCCATTCCTCAAGTGTATGTAAAGTCACAACTCCTTCTGCAGTCATCAGATCAGATACTGCACGCACACACTACTGTGCGTGTGTGTACTCACGGTGTCGTAAAATGGTACAACACTGTGGCCCAGTTTTGTCATTGAGATGCTGCAATGCATAAGTAGGGATTAGGGCACTGACCATGAACCACAATGCCCTGGTTCAAGCTCAGGCTGGAGACCTTTGTTGCATTGCAGCATCTCAATGACAAAACTGGGTCACAGTTTCCCATTTCTGTTCTGACATATAATGCCCCAAAAATACGAGAATTGTTATTAAACCATCATTATAAAATGTATGTTTCCAACCATAGCCTTTTTTTTAGGTTTTGGATTTTGGTGGTCCTACTGTATTCATTTATTTGTGTCTTTCAGCTCACCAGCTCTGGTGCCCCCTTCTGGTCTGGCCCAAAGAGGTGTCCTCACCCCCTAGATTTCAGCACTAGCAATGTAAGTATGGGGGTTTTATGCGTCTTATTTACACCTACTTGACCGCTATCAGCTCTGAACTCTCCCATCCAGTCTCAAGATTCTAACAGAAATCCTCTATTTGTAGGATCTGCACATGGACTATATAATAGCAGCAGCCAACCTGTATGCTCAGACATACGGTCTGCAAGGCATCACTGACCGTGCAGCCGTGGTCAAGATTTTGGAGGATGTCAAGGTGCCACCGTTTACCCCTCGTTCAGGGGTTAAAATCCACGTCTCTGATCAGGATCTACAGAATAGCAATTCCTCTGTTGGTAAGATGAGAAAATCGGTGCATTCAAAGTCATTAATCATGTTTTGGGAGATCTTCAGCTTAAGGAATGTTTGTGAATGATTTGTTGTTGGCAATAGCTTATACATTGAAGTCAGGATACTGTGAGACACATGTTCAACTGATCTTATTGTGCACAGATGACTCCAGACTGGAGGAGCTGAAGGTCCAGCTGCCTTCTCCTGAGTCTTCCCAGTTTAAACTCTGCTCCATTGACTTTGAGAAGGTACATAATCCTCCTATATCTCAATTTCTCTATAATATCCTCAACCTGTGCTGTTTGTGTGACAGTGGTGGGCTCTGTGTTAACAGGATGATGACACCAACTTCCACATGGACTTCATTGTAGCAGCATCCAACCTGAGAGCAGAGAACTATGACATTCCCCCCACAGACAGACACAAGGTGCGGGCACACACTAGTCGCCATCAGAGTATTAAACTAAAGTTGCAGATATTTCAAGCCATTAAAAATCCTCAATATGTTTTTATGTGATGTATTTTTTTTTTTTTTTACATGTTTTTTTTTACTCATTGAAATAATGTTTAACTTCCTTTTTTCTTCTTTACGCTGGCGCTTGTCATCGTCCAATTCAGAGCAAACTGATAGCTGGCAAGATCATTCCTGCCATCGCCACTACCACGGCCGCAGTGGTGGGTCTCGTGTGCCTGGAGCTGATCAAAATTGTCCAAGGACACAAGAAGCTGGAGTCATTTAAGAATGGGTTCATGAACTTGGCCCTGCCTTTCTTTGCCTTCTCTGAGCCCATCGCTGCTCCCAGACACAAGGTAGGCAGCTGCACGTGTATCGCTGCTTTAACCTAAATGATGATGCGTGTGTCCCCGCTGTAGGAAAATATATAGCCATTAATATTTGGATGTATTATGTAAGTGTCATCTCTGAAAGTCTACCCAAATGTAGTCATTCGATATTTTGCGCTCCAATGATGATCCAGCCATGCTAATACTGATGCACCAGGCGGCTGCGCTGCCTGGGTGCAAGTGAGTTCAACTCACCTTCTCATACTGATTGTATCAGTGTGTGCTGAGGAGAAATATTAACGTGTTCTACCCTGCTCAAGCAATAACTGTCTGCCGTTTCTGCAAAATGACATTATTATTGACATTAGTTCTTACTCTTTTGTTTTTGCAGTACTATGAAATTGATTGGTCATTGTGGGATCGCTTCGAGGTTACGGGGTTGCAGCCCAATGGGGAGGAGATGACACTCCGACAGTTCCTGGACTACTTTAAAGTACGTTCTCCTCAACTCATCTCTTCATTTTGCCACCTTGTAGTTTTCTGGCGCTCAATTAACCAAACCGTTGTTGTTGTTCTGTCAGAATGAGCATAAGTTGGAGATCACCATGCTTTCTCAGGGAGTGTCCATGCTCTATTCCTTCTTCATGCCTGCTGCCAAACTCAAAGAGAGACTGGACCTGCCGTGAGTATATTGTTTTACGTGCCTGCTTCATTAGCACAAGTCGCATACGATATGAGTTACTGTTTTATTCGTTTCCATAATTGTATTCTTCTGTGTCCTGTAGGATGACGGAGATTGTGACTAAAGTGTCCAAAAAGAAGCTGGGCAAGCATGTGAAAGCCCTGGTGTTCGAGCTATGCTGTAACGACTTGTCAGACGAAGACGTGGAAGTGCCCTATGTCAGATACACCATCCGCTGAGCTCCATACAGAACCCACCCACAGGAGGGTGGGGATTGTCTGGGTTGGGGGGAGGGGGGTAGACTGAGGAGTGGGTGTTGATGTGTGAGGAGTTGAGGTGGGGAGTGGGTGGGTTGATCCAGATCAGCTGTAATTGGATCAATCAGTTGTTTTTGTTTTTTAGGCCTGTGGTTTGTGTAAACCTGTGCCTGAGTGTACATAGCCCCAGTAAGCTGATTTAAGGATACCTATATGTGTGTTAGGCATCCAGTTGGTGCTCGGCTGTGGAAATGGGCGTCATTTGGAGGAAGGGAGCATGTATACTGGACCTCCTGATGTTTCTCAGTAGCAGAACCTCTCCGCTTAGTTCAATTCTAAGCCTTAGTGTTCTGTTGGTACTCCGTAGCCCAGCTAGTGTCCTTCTGAAACATCCTCACACTCTTTGCTAGCCTTCAGCGCTAAAGGAGGGATCTTTTAATTCAGCCAACTGTCTCCCCTCCACTCTACCTGCTCTCTTCCTCCCCCTCCAACCCCTGTCTCGTAGACCTGGTCTTTTCTTTTTGTTTTGTTTTTTTCCTCAAAGATGCACCTCCATTAGGTAAAAGAAGTTCAGCCAAGATTCCCCCAAATAGTAACACATGTATTGAGAATCTACTGTGCCCCTTAGGTCATATTACAGCCCTTAATTCTACCTGAAATCCCAAATTTGAAACTGTAGAAGCACCTGAAGACGCACCTAAACCCGAGTCAACAGCCTCTCCTGACTGGAAAAGAATCTGAGCATCTCACGCCGGCAAAATAGGAACCCACGCCCGTTTGAGGCGCCCCTACACCCACCTCATCCAGCACTCAGTGGCTTTGGAGGGGCTCTTGCACATGACATCAGTTTTGTCTTTATTCTCTTTATATTTCATGTTATTAATTTTTATTATTTTGTTTGTGAAGGGCAGGCGGATAAAGTTTTGGCGCACACACCTTGTAGATCATAAACTGTCTTCTTTCTACTTTGTTAACTCCAAATGACATTACAGTATAAGAATAAGGCAATGAGATGTATCTTGAAATGGGAGCACTTAGTGTGATAGTGAATAAACATGTAAAAACATAACTGAATTTGTGCTTATTCGACTTGCGTGTGTTTCTTGTAATTGTGTATGTGACGTCTGGTTTAACACGAACAAGAATTTGCAAGTGTCAGATATTCATGTTTTTCCTCTCTGCCCTGCTTCTTGCTCTTTCATCAGAAGTTTCATTATAGAGCATATCCGGGAAGCACAGCCTGAATCAGCTTAACGCCTACTTGTGAATTTACAATGAATAACCTTTGCCGTAGTTCAACTTTTATTTTATTATTTTTTTTTTTTTCTCAATCCTCGTGCCTGAAAGCATTTTCATTAGTTCAGGCAGGTCCTATATTTTGTTTTTTGTCTACAAAGTTTTCATTCCGTTAACAGAGTGATAACTTAAGGCAAGTTGAGTTATGAAGCTGCCTCCCTGCGAAGAGCGGATATATGAATATGTGCAACTCGAAAGGATGTGGTCTGGTGTGAGAAGAGGAAGAAAGTGACGAGGAAGGGGTGCACTGAACTCTTGACAAGCTCCCTGCAAACAGCTTGCTGTATGTTAGTGAACCAGAAAATACCAGTGTAAATTTGGATTATCTCAACGTTTCTCATTTTGAGAATGTGTAATGTTTCTGTGAAGATGCACTGAAGAAAAAGAAAAGATGGAAGTGGAGGAGACTGGTGAAAGGACTTCCTGGTATGATACTTTTTTACATTTGTCGATCTCTATTGCTACCATGTACTGTATAATACTGAGAGCTGCGTGGGGCAGGATAGTACTTTTAAGTATGTTTGAGGCAAGAATGGCTTTTGAAGTTTGTGTGCATCTGGTGTCGTGATGACAAAGTAACCATTTGATTTTACTGTTCTGGACTCATTGAAAAATGACATAAATCCATTACGGTTCTATCAATTTATATATGTACAATTATGTGTAATTTGAAGCACAACTAATCTGCTTAAGTAGTCATTTAGACTAGGATCCCATTCAGATATTTAGACTTATCGAGTAAAATGGCACACTTGTGCGTACGGATGTTTGTGTCCATTAACACCTTTTCCCTTTTTAGGTTTGTGGCACCAGGAGAGACAAACTCCATCCTCTGTGACCATGCTGGAGTAAGTCATCTACCTTTATTTCTTTCATCTCCTTTCTTTTGCCTGAAGCCTACACAGGCTCTCTAAAAGCCTTGAGACTCACTTTACACATTTCTGCTTTCAGAAGAAGAGAAAACAAGACCCGGCCCCTGAACCTGTGATCAGAATTATGGAGGTGAGTGATATCTGAGACACAAGTGCCTCTTCATCTTCATGTCTCTCACTCTCTGAGTGTCTCTCTGTAACTAGCGGAAGTTAGTCAACCTTACCTTTGTGACCACAATGCTGAGTGCAGAGCTGATGAGCTGTAAAAATGATGCTCAGCTGCGCAGCAACAGAAGCGCTCTCTAAATCCTGTCCATGTGGCATCTTGTTACATTCCAGCCACTGTGATTGCCACTGCACATTTTGAGTTTTCCTGTTTTGTCATCTTTATCATCTTGATGCATATTATCACAAACTGATAAGTTTGTTTTATTGCCAGTATTTAAATATATCTCAGTCTGTTACTATACTGAACATACAGCTGATGTGGTTAGTGTGGCAAAAACAGGCAGACATCTTGTATTTTACTACAGAGGCACAGTTTAAACCTCCTTCCTCTTCGAAAGTGTCACAGGAAGTGAGAGATCTGCACCATGCAATAACTCACCTTTTTTTTCCACTCTCCTGAACACTCTTGTGTTATCTCTCAAGTTCACTTTTAATTTAATGTGTCATGTCCCCGTTTTATCAGGATGACGAGGATGATGAGGACGGTGAGGCGATGTCAGATCACATGAAAGATTCAGAGGTGAGGTGATTTTTAAGTCTTCTAGTGTAGAGCCAGTGGTACTTTTATGACCGACCCACTTTGATAAGCTTGTAGACCATTTTGTTCATACACATCCAAGCTGTAATCTTTGATTTTAATGTTGATTTCATTTTAGGAGCCCAGTAATAAAAGGGTCAAACCTGTGGTAAAGTCAAATAGCCTAACAGGTGTTTTGACCCCAGTGAAGACCCCTGCTCTGAAACGCATTGGACAGTCTATTTCGGTAACACAAACACACTCACACACCTGTCACCTGTCTTACGTTACACAAAATGACGTTTGCATGTGGGCGTTCAACTGCTCTGCTCTTTTCACAGCGGTCTATCAGTTTTCGCACAGAGGCTCGACCTTTGCCCCCGGCCCCCCTGCGCTCTCGCACAAAGGCCTCGTCATTCCCACGCCGGCGTAACAGCCAATGCTGGAGTGACACTGTGGAGAGCCATGACCTCACTGCAAAGGAGATCAAACGCCAAGAGGTGCGAGGAGACCGCGTGCTAAGTCTAATTTGGCTGCAGAAGTTCAAACTTTCTGCAGGTGTATTTAATATAATTCAATGATTTTGGGGGGATAAAGGTCAAGCTGTGGGGCTATGGATGCAGAGTTACGTTAGTGCCTACTCTTTCTTGCTTGCTTTTTTTCTAAAGCCTCTCTACATGGCGATTATGAAAGAGGATGTGAGCTGGCACTGGAGGCTAAACTTCCTTTATTTAACAATCAGCTGCGTAAACTCATGCTTGGCCATCTGTGTATTTTGACATTGTACGCAAGCGTGTGTTTGTGTATGTGTGAATTGCCTGTGTCCAGATGTTGCTGGTTATGTGTCCAGTTGAACAGTTTTTTTGACTCTTCTGCAGGTGATCTATGAGCTGACTCAGGGAGAGCGACAACTAATTGATGACCTCAGTCTGGTCAAGAAGGTACTTGTCCACCAAACAAAAGCTTTTTATCTCTATTACTTTATTACAGAACAAATTCTGCTCATGCAGGTTGAATATATTTGATGAGTTCTCACACTTTACTGCACTTCTTTCTGTCCTTCATTCATTCGACAGGTGTACTATGAGCCAATGCTGAAGTTGGACATCATGACAGAGAGTGAACTTGGGCAGATCTTTGGCACACTGGACTCTCTCATTCCTCTCCATCAAGGTAAACCATCTCTCTTTTTCTGTTGTCTCAGTGTTTGCTCATGCGTCGACACATGGAGAAAGTTTATTCATTCACTTGCGGTTGCCCGTTATAGCTGAGTAAAGTCTTTTACTCAAAGTTTTTTGAGTAAAGGAAGTTGAAAGTGTTATTGTTTTTTCTGTTTATCTGTCTTTGAGCTGTCAGTCAGCAAAAATCTGTAAAAATTCAGCAGTTTGAGTATTTTCTTTGTTTCATGCCAGATCTTCTGAGTCGTCTTGAACGACTGAGGGGATCAGAGAAGACAGTCGGAGAGGTGGGGCCTACTCTGATGAATTGGGTGAGCATTTCTATGGAAACCAAAGACTGAAAAAAAAAATAAGAGGGGCAAAACCCACAGTCACTCTCTGCAGTTCCTGTATTCACTCTATCATGCTCCTCTCTTAACCAGAGTCACTGAGTTCAGTCTGTGCACGTCTCTGCTTTTATCTGACTTCAGATTTCTTCCCCCTTGCAGTTCCCATACCTGGAGGCCTACGTTACGTACTGCTGTAACCAGGTGGGGGCTAAAGCCCTGCTGGACCTGAAAAAGCAAGAGAAAAGAGTGGAGCAATTCCTGCGCCTGTGTCAGGAGTCTTCGTTCAGCAGGAAACTGGACCTGTGGAACTTCCTGGATCTCCCTCGGAGCCGTTTGGTCAAATACCCACTGCTGTTGAAAGAGATACAGAAGTGCACACCTCCAGACCACCCGGATGAGGACACATTGCCTGATGCTGTGAGTTGGTATCCTACGCATTCATGTACATGTAAATGTAAATACACACTTACATACTCAAGATTATTTCTAAACCCACATGTTAACCCTCTGGACCTGCAGACTTTCGTCTTACATAATGTGACGTGTCTGATAAGCTCATGCTCATTATCTTAAGTCTGTGAGGGGATTCAGAATTCATTAGTTGAGGTGACCATAACAAACACTAATCTCTGGACTCTGAAATCTTTTTAAAAGATCTGAATGATATCCCCATTGGCAGTTTATGCAAGATGTGTGCTACTTTAGATAGTCCTGAATTTCCTTTAAATATGTTGTTAGTAGCATGAAAATCAACAGTGGACTATTGTACATTTAGGCTTTGTTCACATTGGTGCCTCCAATTGGCAGCAAGAGATAATAGTTTATAATCAGTTGGAGGAGATGGGATGCTTTCTTCATCACCAAAATGCCAAATAAAACACATTTATGCCGTGGTCACGCTTTGTTCCGTTCAGTTGGAGCTGATCCAGAGCATTGTGGCTGAGGTGAACAAGAAGACCGGAGAGGCGGAGTGTCAGTTCTACAGGCGGGGTCTCACCTACCTCGAGGAGAGCCAGAGACTACCAGAGATCCAGCTATCCCGCTTCCTCTACTGCCACGGAGAGCTCAAGAACAACAAGGGCCAGGTAGCGGCTCTCTGTTGATATGTTTAACTACTTTAATGTTCCATTGATTGACCTTTGAGTGTTTCTCCTGAGGTTGCTGATTTGTTTTGTGTCTTAGCTGAAAAAGGTCAAATTCTCCAAGACAAGATGGCCCTTTTAAATGAGCACTTTGTATCATCTCCTTGTATTGTAATTGTCTGTGGAATTTATAAAAATCCAAAGTTGTTTTTTTAAGGTTACCCTGATAAAGCCGTTACTGTAATATCTGAATAATAGACATTTCAAATGTTAAATATTGTCATGAAACCATATTTCTCACTTTGCGTGTGTCGGTCTCCTCTGTCAGCGGCTGCATGTCTTCCTGTTTGAGCTGGCTTTGGTGCTGAGCAGACCGTGGGAGGACAGATATGGAGGTCAGGTGTTCCAAGTGTACCGGCAGCCTCTGCCCAATGCTTTGATAAATCTGGAGGAGATCCCAGATGGGGAGGCTGGTGGAGGGGGCACCTTCAGGGGAGCCTTCACTGGAGGAAATGATAAAGGTAACATACATATAAATGCTGTATTAGTTGCTAAATTACATGAATGCGGTGGTTTAGAGCTGCAAGTAATGATTATTTTCATTAAATATAAATGCTATCAATTCACTCTGTTTTATTAATAGATTCATCTATAAGTAATAGAGAAAAATAGTCAAAGATTTTATAAAAGAGAGTAAAGGCAGCAAATCATCTACATTTATAAGCTTAAGCCAGCAAATAGTTAATATCTTACCTTGATAAATGACAAACAATAACTCAATTATTAAAATGTTGATGGTTAATGTTATTTATTTAACTAAGCACACAGATCCAACCCATTAGTGCAACCTACAACCTTGCTTCCACTCAATGTCCTTCCTTCCCCCCTCTCGTCTCATCTCCTAGTGAGAAACTGTTTCCGTGTGAGCAGCAGGGGGCGCTCCAAAGCTCATCCTTACTGCCTGCAGGCCAATGACTCCTTCAGCAAGCAGCAGTGGATCACTTGTCTGCGCCAAGCAATTGTCCAGTCGCGAGATAGGACGGCTCAGACCAGCCAGTCGCAGCTCTCCCTGCACCCTGATCCCGCCCTGTATCACATAGCCCAGCTCAGCCTCAGCTCGGACACAGAAATGGCAGACCATACCAGTCGCTGACTGTAAAACTGATCATCAGGAAGGCCTGGGGAGTGTCTATAGATCAGTACATTGACATTGGAGAAAATAAAATATGGACTCACTGTGAAAGATGATTGTGCTTAGACCAATGCATAGTATTTCCTACATGGATCATTTTCTTTTCTTGCATTTTATTATGGATTGTGTGATTGTGGTGCTGTGTACTGGTGGTAACAGTATTTCTGAATGTACATTTACTATGTTAAATGTTTTTGTGTTCATTGTTTTTGTGTTGTTTTTTTGTTTTTTTTAAATAAACTGACACTTAAAAGTTTGTTGAGGTACTCATGACAAGGTACACAAAGACAAGTCTAAGTATTGCCAACAAGATCTACAAAGAAAAGATTAGTGACGATTATCCTCCCTCCCTCTCTCCCCCTTTCTCTCTCTCGCCAGTGACAGGGCAGGGGAGAGAGGTAGACTTTCAGTTCTAGCCTACAGACACACAGTGAAACAGTAGACGTCCCCTTATGCATTTTTAACAGCTCAGCAGGTGATGGGAACAGTTTGGTTGGGACAGTTTGTCTACAGATAGAGTGACCAAGTGATCAGGTGAGTCCAGACCGCTCTGTTTATTTGCTAATGCTACAGTATTTTTCAGGCGTTATTTGCAAATTAACTGCAAGATTTTACACTTTGCCGGCACAACATACAGCAATGAGTGTAGATCTGTCTTTGATAACTCCTCAGAACATTGCTTGAGAGTGGCATGTTCAGTTTTATAGACTTCATACTTGACTCTTTATTGAATGAACAAAAAAACTGCTTTTGTAAATATGTGCCCTGAAGCTGATATGGTAATATCTGGATTCATTGAGGTCTCTGTCAGACTTTTCCGATATTACTCTGCGTTTTGTAATTATGAGAGAGAATTATGAGCCAGAGTGGATACACTTGATCTATTCAAAATGAGGATTTACCTTGGGGGGGATGCTCATTCACAAGTTAATCCTGTTCTTTTTCACTCAGCTGTCAATGACATTCCCTTGTCAGATTTCTGGAAATAGAGGATAATAATTGTCTGCGTCATTCATAAAAAAAAAATACTCTCTCTCTCTGTCAGACAGCTTATAAAATACCATCACTTTCTGCTCATCTTTGACCCTGCATGTAGTAAAAACCAAGGTGGTACAACCTACCCAGTCTGAGGTGCAAACCCCCTTGCTACTTTTTCTTTAGGAAGCCCTTCTATTTGTCAGGATTGCTTTTGGCGGACCCTTCTGAGGTGTACAGGAAAAATAGGATGCCTGGAGCCAGTGGCGTCAACGTGGAGGGCTCTTGTGAGGCCCTACGCCGGACCCTGGTGTCACAGAAAGGCCTGCAGAGAGAGACAGCTGACATCTCCCAGTCTGTCCTCTACACCTCACTGATGGGCCTGCTTCTGGTCACTGACAATGAGGTGTGCAGTACACAACATAGCATAAACCTTCAATATATGCTCAAAGTTTCACGTCTGGTTGACCCAACAAGAAGTTTGGTCTTAATGTGGCATTTTTTGGGATGCAAAACACACGCAGACAGAGAAATTGTGTAAAGGAATTAATGGAGAGTACAAATCAACACACGTGTTTAAGCACCGGTCAGCACTCCTCGGTCTCTAATAGGATGAGTGGTTGACGCTGACCTCCTTTTAGCATCTCTTGTTATGCTAATGAGATAAGAAGACTAAATCTGTCCTACCAATGCTGGATACACACTGACATGGCAGGGTTAAAGCAGACAGACAGTACCATGTCTTACAGACAGAGCCAGGGATCAAATAGTAGGGCACACTTGCACTACATGAACTGCATGTATGCAAATTAAAATAGACTATACACTTGCAGGTGTAACCACTCGGTAGTTCAGGTCAATAGCTTCCTGTGTTGAATTTATTTTCCAGAAGGAGCAGCTCACCTTAGGAAGTGGAAGGGTTGGCCTCAGAAACATAGGAAACACAGTAAGTGTTTTAATAATGCAGGGTTTCCTTTAAAAAAATTCTTCCAGAATTATCATTTTTTTTAATTATTTTTTTGCATAAACATGCACACTTTTTCCTCTCCACTTTGTCTTCAACTTAGTGTTTCCTGAATGCAGTGGCCCAATGTTTGTCTCACACACGTGGCCTGCGGGACTACTGCCTCTCCAAGTCCTACAGGAATGAGAAGTACTCCAAGGAGGAGGCTAACCTCATGGAGGGTATGTTCCTCTTTCCCGCTGTTCCTTCCTCTTCCTATTGTTCCTCCCATGTTAATGTTTTCGTCTCTCCTCGCTGCTGCTTGTCTCCCCGTGCCAGCCTTCTCGCAGGTGCTCTCAGGCCTTTGGGATGTAAATGAAGGAGACACAGTTGTAAATCCGCGACAGTTTTACAATATATTTAAAGGAGCGGTGCCGTACTTCAGTGGTTACAGGTGAGAATATCAATGATGTTTTTCCCTGAGACTTTTGTGCAAGTAACATTACTGCTTACCAAAGGCAAACAATTAGCCACTCTGTTGACAGCCATTCAAGTGAATGGGAAAGTGTGTCCAAACTTTTGACTGGTACTGTATTTATAAAGACTTTTAAGGCTTCTGTATCAGCACAACTATTTCAAGTACAAGAGAGGAACTGTAGACTATTTCAATAAATGTTTCTACTTTCTCACAAACAGAGATGCTCCTTTTTGGTTTTAGAAAAATGAACATGCCCTTGTTCAATAAACTCTCCCTGTGTCTTTGTGTTCAGTCAACAGGATGCACAGGAGTTCCTCAGGTTCCTATTGGACAAGCTGCACACAGAAATCAACCGCAGACCCTACATTCGACGAACAGGGAAGGAGCCCGAACAAAAATATGCAAGATTTAGGTATGTTTATGTCAAAAAAGGCTATACTTTAAATGCGGATGTCCGTCATGTGACCACATTTTGCTCTTTCTTCTTTTCTCATCTCTTATCCTCACTTAGGATTTCAGAAGAGGCAGCTGCCATGTGGAAGAAACACTTGGAGAGAGATGACAGCAAAATAGTAGGTGAGGAGAGCAATCCATCAGTCTCACCTGCATTATAAGTTCAGTGAAGTCTACCAGCGATAATTCTTGCTGCCCTTCTCACAGACTTGTTCTCGGGCCAGCTGCGGAGCTCGCTGCATTGCTCAGTGTGCTCCCACTACTCCAACACATTCGATGTGTTCTGTGATCTGTCGCTGCCCATCCCCAAAAGGAGCTCTGCTAGGGAGGTCACGCTGAGGGAGTGCCTGGACCTCTTCTCTCAGGAGGAGAAACTGGACAAGGAGAATTCACCGGTAAGTTAATACAGAGAGTGCACAATCAATGGATTACAATGCATCAATGGGTCAAGGTCAAAGGTCAATGAAACGGACACTGTGAGCCAAGAATGTTTCAGTCCAAAATTGAATGTTTTTATCCACTGTAACCAAACCTTTATTTTTTTTTTCATTTTTTGAAATCATTATGTGTTTATAGAACTGGGGAATAAATGTAAACTCAGAACCCATGGCCAACACAGCTGCAGCTGACGTACCTCAATCATCTCCTTTTCAATTGACTCTGGTAGACATAATGGAAGTTCTGATAAATTATTTTGTACAGAGAAAGGAACCTCTATATTGAAATGTATTTTGATATTGAGAAGTACAACAATAAGGTAAATGAAAATAATTTGAAGACCTGGTAGAATATGAGTGAAGGTCTGAGAATTTTTTTTTTTTTTAAATGTGGACATTTTCGGAAAGGTACAAACAAATACTTAGATACATAAACACTTGTTAAAAGTATAAATGTTATAAATAGCTAATAAACACCAGAATTAAATTAGTTGTCATTCGTCTTCTGAATTAAAAATATCTTGTTAAGATAGGGTGAGTTAGTAGCACCCCAAACAATATTACAATAGTCAATATGTGTATAGATTTAAAAGTAATACAAAGTTAAATTACAAGAGTGGTGGATTTGTGTGTGTTTGTTTTTGTGTTTTAGATGTGCGAGAGGTGTAACAGGCATACCGAGTGCACCAAGCGGCTGTCCATCCAGAGGTTTCCCCAGGTTATTGTGATCCGTATCCTTGGCAACAACTTTAATTTTGTGGAATAAGCTTAGTAGCAAATTAGTAGAAGTAGTTTTTGTGCAGGAAGTTATGGTGACGCTTAACAGCCTTGATCAGATCTGAATCGTTTTACAACATCAAGGTGGTCTATCAGTAAAAGCACAGTGTATGTGTCCTTCCCACTCACTAACCTGGACCTTGGACGATATGGACCCGTCGACTGTGGTAACACAACCAAACCATTCTTTCAGTTTATCCTTGTACATGTCTCATTTATTCCTCCATGCATGCATTATCTCCTTTTACGTGCATGCTCTGTTCAACCACGTGTGTGACGATGTGTCGTTTAATTTATTTTCGACAAAAGGAATACGGTGAAAGTTGAAATAATTAAATGTGCAATAAAAGTAAAAAATCAGGGGGCTTGTCAAGGTCATACCTTAAAAAGAAAGAAAATGAGCCACGCGTGGGGGAAGACACAGAAAGAGATGTGAACGATTTGCAAAAAAGGTCTCCAGCCATACTGATGTTATGGTTTCGTCGCAAGATGTTCAACCAATTTAAATACAGTCTAATGGAATATAAAATGGCACATTGGCATATAATCGACAGGTGATCCACAGCTCAGGTGCTATTTTATTTTATTTTATATTTTTGGTAGTTTTTGAATGCAACAGATAGGTGGATTATTCTATAATTTGCCAACTTGAAATACTCAGTTTTGAAGAAGGGAATAAGTAGGTCATAATATCTATGTATGTCCCCACAGGCCCAGTTCTGTATGATTTATATGCAATATGTAACCACGCCGGTACGGTGAACATGGGCCACTACACAGCCTGTTGTCTAGATGAAAATGGTTGGTGCTTCTACAATGACTGCAGGTGAGACTCCCCCTGCACCCAAATCCTTTTGTTTTAATATGCAATGCCCTGCTAACTGCATGTCATAAACAGTTTATTTAAAAACCCTACTGTGTCTATTGGTCATCTGTATTGAGAAGCCTTCTATATAAACCTGGAGCTGTTTATTTTCCATCCACCCACCTACAGTGTGACTCCTGTCTCAGAGAACCAGCTTCAAACCAATCAAGCCTACGTGCTGTTCTACCAGCGCAGCAACAGCACCACCACCACTGTCAGGAAATAGACCTGAGACTGGCTGAGCCAGGCAGCCAATCAGAGCAACTTTACCTCGAGTGTCCATAGAAACAAATAGAAGCAACAGTGATGTAACTTTGGCATCTATGAACTTCTGAATGAGCTCAGGTAAACTCTGTGGAGGATGAGAGAGGAGTCACGCTCGCTTTAATGGGGCTTGAAGAGGGGATCTCCGCTCCTAAATCATGGAAATGATTTTAAAGAGCCTCAGTGTGAGAGCTGAGGCAACGCAGGCAGACGGAAGCCTCAAGAGTCTCTGTGTCCTCAGGCAGGAGTGAGTGGTGCACATGATACAGAGCTCCCAATGTAAGATAATTGTGATTCATGCTTGCTAACATTATCCCAAATAAGCAAAAACAAATTTTGTGCGGATTAGAAATAAGGCAACATGTAAGGACTCAGATGTGACAAATCTCTGACTACATTTTAAGCAGTACAGTTTTGTGAAAATGTACTTTAATTTAAGATGCAATTATCTGTAGCCTATGCTATAGCTATGCTGTCTTTTTATCTTAATATACCTCCATATGGACACTTAACCCTGAAACTTAAAAATATTTAAAAAAACATTTAAATGGGCAATATTTTCCCTGCAGCTGAAGTATAATTTATATGTATATTCATATATGTATGTATATATATTTTTTTACATTTGTGTGTACTGCTGTTGGACATATGGAAATATGAAACAACTGAATGTATTGCATTACTGATATTTGAAACCGTTAATAAAAGACAAATGAAAAAGTCTGACGATTATATATAAATATATTAATAAAGGTAAGTGCCACGGACTTTATTATAAGTATTACTGATACATTGTTTTATATATTTCACTCATTTGTTAATATGTAATACAAGCGCTCGTGTGTCATATTTTAAAGGTGTAAGTAAAGCGGCTGCAACCTGCTGACGAATCGTAATTGTGCACATGCGTATGAGCGGTGGGCGGAGTTTTCCAGTCGGTCAGGAAGAGGAGAGAGCGGACACAGAAACATCAAGCGGTAATCGTTTTCAGCGAAAGCTTTTAAACTTTAAACCGATTCTCGTTCCGTTCACAGAAGAAGCACACGTGTGCGATGAGTGCTGTAGGTTTAATTTCAGAGAGAATACATGGAATGACAGTAATCAAAACCACGGGCAACGTTAGTTGTCTTGTTAGCTAACGTTAGCTTCTTTGAGAGGCCCGGACTACACTGCACAGCCTTTAAGTAGGAATGAGAACACAGTACGGAAATGTTATATGTTTACACCCTCTACCTCCGAGGCAGCCTCCCTGTTTGCCAGCCGTGTCGTTTTAGTTTAGATTTTTGTAGCACATCGAGATCTTTTAAATGAAACTCGTACGATATATGGAGGCCGGTCTGCTAGTGTTACTAACGCTGTCTGTCTGACAGACCTCTGTCTGAGGTGTTACTTCTAACGTTATGTTCCAGCCAGAGAAACTTGAAGCATAGCAAGCCTTGTAATTGCACCATAACGTTTTTTTTTAAGTCTTAATCCTGTTTGTGTCCACAGTCCACTATATGTAAAATAGGTTTAGGTGTATTATTAGTGGAGAGGAGTGAGTCGTGATAACCTTGTATAGAAGTATAACCTTGTTTTGGACCCTCTTCCATAGATGGCTGCTATCAGGAAGAAGTTGGTGATAGTTGGGGATGGTGCTTGTGGGAAAACCTGTCTGCTCATCGTCTTCAGTAAGGACCAGTTCCCAGAGGTCTACGTCCCCACTGTGTTTGAGAACTATGTGGCAGACATTGAAGTGGATGGGAAACAGGTGAGACGTAAAACACTGGCCGCAAACCAGGGTCTTGGGAGGGGTCACTGAAGAGGCTGTGCATCTGCCTAACACAATGTGGAATAATAGTTTTAACTTTATTTTACTTACTTATCACATTGTCAAAGTTGTTGCCACACAATGGTGAAACATGTTCATTACATTTTCCCAGAGTCCAAGGTGGCATCCTCAAATTGGGACTACAACAAACTGTTTAATTAGCGATTAATCTGCAGATTATTTTTCCTTTATTAATTGCTTGATCATAAAAGACAATGATGGCCATCTTTTGACCAATAGTCCAAAACCCAAAGGGGAAAGAAATGTCATAATGCAGTGCAGTAAATAGCAGAACATTTGAAACAAATGTTTATTTACATTATTAATTAATTATCAAAATAGTTGCTGATTAAATGTGTCAATCTCAATTATTAATTAAATCTTCTAACCATTGCAGCTTTAGTTCAAATTGCATGCTCTGTCCTACCAATGGTACAAAATCTGAAGATATTAAGTTTCTTATCAAAGGAGACTTAAAGAAAAACAGAAAAATATGCATATTTAATGAATTTTGTGGGGGTCATTTATGCATAAAAAATCACTTCAATTAATTGATTATCAAAATAGTTGCCAATTAATTTTCTATTTATAATCTAAGAATCTATCTAATCAATGAATCAATTGATCATTTCTGCTCTAAAAGCTATTTTTTGTTGTTTTTTCAAGCACAATGCAATGAACATCAACTAGACATGATTTTCCATACTTGAACAGACATGTATGTATGTATGTATGTATGTGTAGTGATTTTGTAAGAGTAGAAGAATAATGTAATATGGGTCTACTAAATCATCAATTCTTAATCTTGTAACTTAAATGCACAAATGGGATGTCCACTGTTCATCCATCTCTTCCTTACATGTAAGTCTTTCTCTCATTTCTCAGGTAGAACTAGCGCTTTGGGATACAGCAGGTCAAGAAGACTATGACAGACTGAGGCCTCTCTCGTACCCCGACACTGATGTTATTCTCATGTGCTTCTCTGTAGACAGCCCTGACAGTTTAGGTATTGTCTTTGCAACAGCCTCACCACTATGTATTGCAAGCCTTGTGATTTTGAAACTGATGTTGATGAATGTTGCTAATTAATGCATTCTTTCCCTGTACTGACTGTAGAGAACATTCCTGAAAAGTGGACACCTGAAGTGAAACACTTTTGTCCAAATGTTCCCATCATCCTGGTGGGCAATAAAAAAGATCTGCGCAATGACGAGCACACCAGACGAGAGCTTGCCAAAATGAAACAGGTCTGTTTTCTGGTTCTAAACATGCTGGTATGTGCACGTCTGTTGGTATAAATGTCCACTTTGAAACCTTCTCTCTGGCATGTGTCTCCAGGAGCCAGTTAAATATGAAGACGGCAAAGAGATGGCAAACCGCATCAGTGCCTACGGCTACCAAGAGTGTTCTGCCAAAACCAACGATGGTGTGAGGGAAGTCTTTGAGATGGCAACTAGGGCGGCACTGCAGGCCAAGAAGCGTGGCAAGAAGTCCACCTGCCTTCTGTTATAGGCTCTGGGAGCAGAGGGAGCTGCTGTCAAGCACAGATGGAGAAGGCAGCTTCCATTGAGATTTGACATAGGGGAGAATATTGGAGAGGGCCCTGAAAAGATCACACAATTATCATCAGCAAATTAAAGGAGGTCTTAAATGATTTGATAGGCTTCTACGCCTTGGCCCCTGGTCTATAAATTAGGTTATGTGCCATTTTGCTTGCGTCTATCAAACACTTTCAGATCTAGAAGTCTGTAGGGCAGGTGGTGGGGGGTGATTTGAAGCTGAGTTGATGTCAAGGGGTTTAAATGTGCCATGATTGGAATGAAGAGAGAAAAGCCTTACCAGGCCAAAGACAATGGGGACATGAGAGAGAGAAAGACAGACAGGAAAAAAAAAAAGACATACATTTAAAATAGGTTTGAATTAAGACCATGTCTAAGTGGATATTACACAGTATCGCCTACATGTAGTGCCTTGAGAGCAGTCGTCAAGAAGAGTAAGTTGTGGGGTAGGGATTCATAACTTAGATGAGGTATTATTTTGTCATTTGTAGTCCACACTTTACATTTGTGAATGCTTTCTCCCTGTCATTGGCTTGGCTCCTTCAGGCCCATATTCTGACTCAGGCGCTATGCAGGGGTATGCCTAAACTAGATTGTATGAGATATTTTCCCATACTGAATTACTTACCTGTACTTAAAGAGTGTGTGTGTGTGTGTGTGTGTGTGTGTGTGTGTGCGCGCGCGCGCGCGCGCGCAACCGTATGGTGGTTTGTTTTCTCCAGTACAGGTCTGCATGCAGTGAATGTGTGTTTTTTTGTATGGGTGTGTATTAACATATGTGTCTACAAACTGTATGCATGGAAAGGCCTTCAGCGTCACTGACCTAACCCCTTGTTTCCATGCCAAAGTTACCCCTGATGGCCACATGTTATGGTTCAGATGGGTAATGGAATTAACAGCAACTCAGAGTGACATAGAAGCCTACACTTTACTGGAAGAAATTGTACAATACCTAGAGGCACAATCAGGTTAAACATGAGTTTTTAGGACCTTTTTTTCTTTGTACCAGAGATTCATTTGATTGTGTTAATCAGTGGGTCAAATCATGAGTGGTGTAGTTAGTAAGTTGAATATTCTTTAAGATAGACAATAGGCTTATCTTATTAGTATAAAGTCAATTGTGTACTGTATGTCTTACAAGGCCTTGTAAGGATATGTTAATTATGTGTATTTCAAGTTTGCCTTTTACTCAACTCTCCCCATTCCCTTTAATGATATTGTCATTATTGTACTATAACTTTTTATTGTTGTCTCTATTTTTCTTAGTATATTTTAATAATTTAGCTTAATCCTGCTGTTATGATCAGTTTATGTTAAATGATCAATTGTAACCGTAGTTTTGTTTAAATAATTGAAGGTCAAGCTTGGGGTGCAAGGCTGGAAGGTTTTGGGGGTAGGCTGGTATAGTTTTTTTTTCTTTCCTTTTTTTGTACTGTGACATTAGGATTTCTGGATTTGTTTTTTTCAAATAAAACTTATATTAGGGTTTTCTGTTGTAAGGTATTTATGTGCTCTTTGATCCATTCATGCTTTAATAAGTACAACAATCTTCCCTATATTTCTGGCATTCATTTTCTTTCCCAAATAAAAATATTCATAACCTATCAAAATATCCGATTCTACGATTTTATATGAGATATGAAGACTTCTACAAAAACGCGTCGAAAAATGTCCTGCATGTCGTTCCAGGTTATAATCTGTCATGTGGGTTACTAGTTTAGGGTTGGCCTGTTTGTCTTGTCCAATCATCGTCGATATTAATGTGTTCGCTCTCCATGCACCAATCACATACCAGAGTCAGATATTGGTCCCTCCCACTCTGAAATGTTGTCTTGCTGTGGCCATTTTACACTTGGTTTCTTGAAAAATAATTACACTGCATTCACGGGAAAAAAAACACCCTTCTCACCCGGGCTTTAAAGTGACATTTATACAACTATTGCTGGTTACACGTGGCACTGGTAAGTGTTCGTCCTATTTCACATACAACTGCAGTTATTTTGTTTGCAACGGTTGACAGCCGTTTGGAGTCTGCTTGGACTAGCTAGCCAACCTCAGGCTAAAATTATTAGCTTACCCGCTAACCGAGATGACCGCCACACGTCATTGTTGAATACTCATTTTTGCAATGTAAGGTTGTGCATGCGCTTTACGCACACACGTGTACTAGTGATGCAAGGTTCTGCAGCTGTTTGTTTATTTGTGGCTTTGTAAAACAGTGACTAAGGTGATATATAGATATCAAAGTTGGCAATTTTGCAGCTAACCTGGAGACTGAACTAAGACTAAGACAATGCTACCTGCCTCTGGGATTTATGTAAAGTAGTCGGTTGTAAATTTTTACAGTTTTTTTTTTAAAGTCAAGGTATATGCACTGTCTATATGCACCGTCAGTCTGCACAGTTCACTGTGATCCTCCTGACTATTGCTTCTCATTCAAAAGAGTAAATTGCACATGTACTTCCAGGGTACCTAATGCTGTAACCAAATAGGAAAAAGGAAAGCGAGCAGGAGTCAGTGGATCAGCATGGACTATGAGCGGAGGTGAGTTAAACATTGATTTGATACATTTCCCCCTTAAAGGGTAAATGTGTCCCTCACATTGTCTCTCATGTTCCACAGGGGTGGGCGAGGTGATCGCACAGGTCGCTATGGAAACACCCACAACGATCACAACTTTCAGGACATGGACTACAGAGGTTATGGCCAAGAGGATGAGGAGGCAGGATCAGGATATGATGTCAGAGCAGAGGGGGACAGACCATACGGCCATGACGAGCAATCACTGGGTGTCCATGACTTCTCACAAGGTTGTCTCCTAGACCGCCCGGGGTTTCACCAGAGAGGAGATGGGCGAGGGGACATTGGGCGTGAGGGGAAAGGGCTCCCGTGGCCCCCTTGCTCTCAGTCGCAGCCTGATGTAGCCCTTCCCATGCTCCAGAGAGAGGAGGAGGGATCCAGGCGGGAGTTTGAGCCGTTACGGACTGGCCTGCAGGAAAGGGGTCGGGGGAGAGGTGGAAGAGGCTTTCCTGAGAATACTGCCTCACATTCAGGAAGCAGGGATGGCAACTGGGGTCGTGGTGGTCCCCATTCTGAACAGATGGAGTTCAATACCGCAAGACAGAGAGAGGAGGACAGGTTCTCTCGTGGGGCAGTGAAGAGGAGGGTAAGCCATAACAAGTCCATCCTCTTTATAAAGCTACTACAATTTTATATTTCTGTTGATATTGGTTGCTAATTTGTGACTGCTCTATGCAGGCTTTTCCAGTGGTGACAGAGGAGCATAGCTGTGGGAGTTCTGGTCCAGACCTGTCCCTTGAGGAGTTGGATCAGAGGGACCAGGACTACCGTGCCGATCTAGACCACAACCAGAGGCCAAGCAACATCATAATGCTTCGCATGCTGCCACCTAATGCTACCGCCAATGAGGTAAGTGTTTGTCTCTCACAGTTGTCTGATGGTGCTTGGGTCTTGCTGGTAGGCTTAAATGGCAATAATCCGTCTGTGTTCATAGATCCGGGCACAGCTTCAGGAGCAGGGGATCCAGCCAAGAGAGGTTCGCCTCATGAGGAACAAATCTTCAGGTGAGAACTTGTCCACTGTCCCGAATAATTTTTCTTTTTTTTTTTACCCTTCCATTCTCCTTTTGTGTCACATTCATCCATTACTAGCTCTTTCATTGTGATTGCTCTGTCAGGTGACTTTCTCTTATCTGCTCGGTCTTCACTCTCTTATTAATAAGCGTCCTCCCTTTCCTGTTCCTTCTCTCTCACTGTCTTTCTTCATACCACAGGATAGATAACTGGCACAAAGAACACATGTCATGTCAAGTCAAGTCAAATTTATTTATAGAGCACATGTTAATTCACATGTTTATATACAGGCTTTTGCTTAGATTCCTGCTTTGATTCTTTGGTTTGCTCGTGTCTTGAGTTCTCACCAGCATCCACATGGCAGCAAAACATCCATGCATGCTTCAAAGGAGAGCCCTCTCCTTATTGATCTTTAAGAGAAAAAATGCATGCATACAGCCGTAGTTTATAGATCTTCACTCCATGGCTTTGATTTTCCTTTTCGCCATGCCTCTCTTATCGTCTGTACCCTTTCATGATTCTGCCTCATCCATCTTGACGTTAGATGTGTCTGAGTAGATGAAGAATGCTCACAAACTAACTCTATCAAGTGAGAAATGCGCAGCGGAAGCAGAATTTGTTTGATTGTGTTTTGTCATTATAACTATTTTTGGGTGCGTGAGTGTCCGAATATAAATGTTGCAGCTACCTCTCAGCTACACGAGCATCATCCATACCACTCAGAAAAGCTTGTCTTTTTCTCAAGGTTTCTCATTAAGGTCATTGTCTCACTGGCCTCCCCCTTTGCTAACTCACTGGTTGTCTGTAAGGTGTGCCTCTCTGACTCCGGCACACTTACAGTCCCCCGCACTGCTCTGTCTATCTCACCCCCTACATCACTGTTTCTCTGTTTTAAGACAAGTCACTCTTGAGTTTTAAATGTTTAAATTATGCCCTTTTGTGATTACACTCCATGTGATACCATACACAGTGTTGTTTAAAAGAAAGTTATAAAATCTAAATATGTTGTGTTGTCAGTTATAGTTATATGCATAAACAGAAAATTGAACATTTAAGATGAGACATTCCACCACAGTGCTACATAGTTCAGATTGCACTTTGACTCTTAGAGTAGCAGAGGTGTGTGTGTGTGTGCGTGTGTGTGTGCTTGCTTGTGTGTTTGTGTTTTGCCTGGGTGATTCATCATTCAAATCGAAAGAGCTCAGACTCAAGCTGATGAGTGGGTAGGATTCTCCCTCTCTCTCCCTCTTTCCTTGACCCTGTTGAGATACTTGACATTGCGTCCTCCCACCCTTGCAGAGAATTTGACAGCGGCTCTCCAATTGGCTGTCAAGTGTGTTATTTCCAAGGGAGAGAGGAAGCAATGCTTTATTTGATTAGTGCTGATACAGGGTCTCTCTCTTCTCTGGACATGAAGCACTAACCCCTCACTGCGTTGTTGTTATGTTGTTGTTGTTGTTGTTTGGTTACCATGGCGCTGGGCGGTGTCCAGGTCAGAGCCGAGGATTCGCCTTCGTCGAGTTTAATGTCATACAGGAGGCCACCCGCTGGATGGAGACCAACCAGGTCACTCTCCCCTACACAGACACACATACACATATATACACGCATACAATGGGACATATGGGTTAATGTCAGGAAAAATGTACATCATGCCCTGTCATGCGCACATGATGCATTCCACTATGGTATACACACACAGAGTGGAGAAATGAGTTTTGTCCCCGAGGTAGGTAGGTCTTTATACTTTGAGGGAAAATCCCTCTTTTCTTTCTATTTATACAGAATTCCACAAACAGGCAAATTTATGTTACATCATGCTGACGTCTGTCTGTCTGGAGCCCAACGACATAGTTTTCATAACTGGACCCTCCCAGTCACATTTGCTCATCATTTGTCCAATACAAGCTCTTCTTTTAATAGAGGACTCCTCTTTCTTCAGTGACATGTTCTCACTCTTAAGTTTACATCACCACCTCTGGGATAGTGTGACATCTAATTTCTCACATGGTCTATTGTATGTTGAATCAGAACCAATATAGTACTTGATTTTCTTGTTTTTGAACCTTTCATATCTGGGTCATCAACCATTATTACATCTTTAGGATGGAGCTATTGTCTATTTGGAGGGTGACGGTGGTGACAGTGGGATGGGATGTGTGGAAAACTGTGAAAAGGTTTCCCCTTCAGGGGGGAGGGATGACACAATTGAACAAAACACATTGTGTCCTTAAAAATGGACATGCACACACTTCACATACACCATCTCAGTCCGTCCCAATTTCCTAAAGCTGAAGGTTGCAATTCTCTGGTGTCCTCTTTCTTTAAGCCTCAGTTCTATTCTCTTTCTCTCAGTCCCCCTGTCCCTCTTGTCCCTTTCTCTCTCTCTCTCTCTCTCTCTCTCTCTCATCTCTTGTGAGATGAGGCCTTTCTCTGGCATGTGGGGCCCAGTTATCGCTGATAATCATTCTTTGTTCCCCTTCCCTCTCTTTCTTTTTCTTTCAGGCAGTGTTGTCGATTCTGGGACAAAGAGTGTCAATGCACTACAGCGACCCAAAACCGCGTGCCAATGAGGACTGGCTCTGCAACAAGGTTGTGTTTGTGTTTTGCATCGTGTGGCATGCATACATGAAAATCTGAATTTGTATTGTATGCATGTATATCGATCACTGTAGTAGCTCATTCTTTGAAGAAGTCTTTTAACAGTAGATCATCTAACATTTCAACAGTGTGGTGTGCAAAACTTTAAAAGGAGAGAGAAGTGCTTCAAATGCAGTGTGCCTAAATCAGGTAAAGTTTAACCCAGCTACAGTAAATATCACAACTATTATCCATTTTACAATAACTCAAGCTTTCTCTCACGCTCTCTCACACCATATAATGATGAATAAATGGCATGTTGTCTTTTCACAGAGGCTGAGCTGAAGTTGCCTCAGTTGCAGAGGGATTTGCCTGTTGGTCTTCAAAAGGAGGGAGCCCAAGGCTTATTGCCCTTACCAGCACCCTACCACTCGTCTGGTCCTACTGTCAACCCAGGACAGGCTACACAGCAGGCAGATGTTGCCAATGACAGTAAGTACATTTCTTGACATTTTCCCACCATGGCAATCTATTCTATTGATTATTTAATTCAGTTATTTATTTTATGAATGGGTTTGATTTATGGGTACTTTTGTAAATTATTATTTAATAGGTATTATGGTAAATACTTGCCCTTTTATCATGTTTTGAAACAGTAGTTGTCTACCTAGTTATAGCTAGTAGGGAGCATCATGGGTTACTTGCTTTCACACTTGATAATCTTATCTGGTACCTGAAGTGTTAAATCTTTGTGTTTTAAGAATATAATATTTTCCTCATCCTCTCCTACACCAGCTCTGATACTTAGAAACCTTGGCCCGCATACTTCATTGGAAGCCATCTTATCTGCTTTGGCTCCATTTGCCACTCTCTCCCCTTCCAATGTTCGCCTAATCAAGGACAAGCACACACATCTCAACAGGGGCTTTGCCTTTCTACAGCTCTCTACCATAGTGGTGAGAAACATGATGAGACACACACACACACACACACAGCATAAGTGCTTGACAGATGTATTGTGTAAAATCAATTTTTGTGTACTGATGATTTTGTAATAATATCCTAAATATGCATGCACACATAGGCAATTACACAGAAATGCACCCACACTCACTCACAGGTCTGTGTCATTTAAATCAACAGGAAGCCTCTCAGCTGCTCCAGATCTTGCAGGCCCTTCAGCCAGCTCTCTCTATTGACGGGAAGACTATTGTGGTGGAGTTTGCCAAAGGCTCCAAACGGTAAACACTCACACACCCAAACATGGCTGGAAAGAAAACATGAAAGCACTGCACATTATTGCTATTGCACAAAGAATAATATTGTAGCTTCAAATTAGCGATTAACACATAATATTAAAAGTCAAATTGGGCGTGTGGATAAAGTGGACCAGAAATAGCTTTGGAGTGTATAGAGTGGCTGTTGTATTTTTGCATCACAAAAAAAGCTGTATTGAAATGTAGGTCACTAGAAACCCTCTGAAACTCACTCTCTGCCTCTTCTGCTGCATGCCAGTGACGTGTTCGTGACGGATGGCAGCAGAGTTAGTGCTGCTACAGTGGCCAGCACAGCTATAGCTGCCGCACAGTGGGCTGTCACGCAGGTAACCTGTCTGAATCATTTATCAGTACAGCGATCTTTAATATCAAATTGTATATTTGTTTCATGTTTTAGTTTTTGCCTTATTTAAAAAGTATCTCTTTCATTCTCAGACTGCTCAGAATGGATCAGGCGGATGCCAGAGTATAGATACAGCAGTGTATCAGCAGGGGGCTGCAGTAACATACAATCAGGAAGGAAATGAATACTCTGGGCTAGACGGCACAACTTTCAAGGGCCACGCAGATGCCAGGGTTGCCGGTTTACCCAGTACAGGAGCAGCCCTGATGGGGGCATACACAGGAGGAGCTGCCCAAGGTTGGTATAACATATGCTAAGTATATAGTATATAGAGCTTATTACCCTTATGATCTATACAGCTGTATGAACTTGAAACTGAAATTGAACTTGCTTGTGTGTGCTTGCCCATGTGCAGCTGCCATTTCATCTGAGGCCGTGACATCTGGGTCAGCAGTCGTGCAGCAGCCCGTCACTCACACCCAGACTGCTCTCACCACCACAGCGACCACCACACCAGCCACACAGGTGCAACATTACTTTTTGCTTTTCTTCTTTGCCAAGAATGCAAGCATTCTTGCATTGTTTCTTGTTTTTAAGAGCTCTTTCTCTCTTCACAGGTTGAAATAGTAGGAAAACCACAACCAGCTGCTCCCAGCCAGCCTGCTACCCCAGGCACTGAACATGAGCTCCAGCAATACCGTAAGGCTTCGTGTGTCCAGTGTTCCCTTCACTTGCGGTGTTCAACCCCAAAGGGGGCATACAAACAAATGTAGGAACTGAAGGATAGCTTCAAAAAAGCATTGAAATAACATCTTCACTTATAACTGCAAATAGATGAAGCTAACTTTAAAAGTTGTGTAATTTGATATCTGACACTGAGGTGAATGTCCTTTTGTCTTTGACTTCAGCTGTACCTGATGTGTCCACATACCAGTATGATGAAAGCTCTGGCTACTATTACGACCCGCTTACAGGACTCTACTATGACCCTAACTCCCAGGTAAAGAGTGGTGAATGTCGGTCTAAGTGTTAAGCCAGTCCTTTTTGAAAGACGTGTCTGAATGTGTCCTCTTATTCAGCAAATTCAGTCTAGTTTTGTATGGCCCTCCTTTTTGCAGTACTACTACAACCCTCACACTCAGCAGTACATGTACTGGGATGGAGAGAAGCACACCTATATTCCTGCTGCTGCTGGCCAGTCAAACACAGAAGGTGCTCCCATGGGATCGGCCCCTTCAGACTCACTGTTTGGTTCCCCTTGCAGCAAGGAGAAAAAAGACAAACCCAAGAACAAAACTGCTCAACAGGTATTCTACATACTGGATACAAGTTCAAGTACTTACAGATGTGCACAATATTAAATGTACCTATAGATTTCAAAGTAAACCTCACTTATAAAGTGTTTTTTTTTTAATTTTATTGATATTTGTACAACTCTGTAAAAAAGGGTGGACACAATAACAAACTGCTGTTCAATTTCTGTATGTATGACTCAACACCAGTTAGTGGACAAAATAACAGACCTTACAGTATAATATAATAATAATGGTCAAATGACCATAGTTATGTAACACCTCTTACATATTTCCAACAAAAACATGAACATTTTAGTCTTCACCAAGGTAGTATTTATTGAAGAACAAAGACATTTCAAGTCCTGGTTAACTGGTTAACTTTGGGGTTTGTATTAATAGATTGCCAAAGATATGGAGCGCTGGGCTAAGAGTCTCAACAGACAGAAGGAGAACATGCGTTCTGTCTCCTCCTCCCCCGCCGTCGGCTCCACAGCGCTGCCACCTGGTTACACTAGAGCACCTGGCTTCAGTCGCCTCGATGACCGCAGAGAATCTGCTAGTGCTGACGCAGGCTACGCTGTTCTGGAGAAAAAGGTGCGTGACCCCTACACAGACACACAGAGCCATATAATGAGCAGTGAACATGTGTACCTTCAGGGCAGGAGGATGTTGATCAACCACAGACTCAAGCTCATCCTGCTCCAGTGCAAGTGATAAGACAATGTCTGTAGAAGTTATGGTCTTATTCGCTGACTAATCCCACAAATTTTGCTTTTCTGTTCTGTAGGGGGCACTGTCTGAACGGCCTCAGATGTTTCTGGACCAGATCCGACAAAGTGCAGAAGTAAGAGCCTGGATACAGGGATGTACTTGTTATGTATACTTTATACTTATGTATACTGTTTGTAGAGGATGTTACAAACCCATTGAAGCATACAATCATTGTCTCTGTGTCTGTTCTTCAATCATTGATCTCGCATTTTATTTCTGTAGCGTTCCCCACCTCAGCAGCAGGGTCTGGTCCCAGCATACAGCGGAGAAACTGACAGTGAGGAAGAAGGAGGCGAGAAAGATGAGAGGGAAGGGAGAATGACCGACTGGGTTAAACTGGCCTGTCTGCTGTGTAGGAGGCAGTTCCCCAGCAAGGAGGCCCTCATCCGGCACCAGCAGCTCTCCGAGCTACATAAGGTGGTTACACAAACACCTTTTGAAAACAATTTCACACGTTACAAACATTGCATTAATGATTAAAAAGGAATGTCTTTACATACATTTGTCATACATTTTTTAGTATCTGTTATCTAAAGGGTGTCTAAAGATGACACAGTTGCAGCCTAATGACATTCCACTTGTAATCATGTCTGAACTTTCACTTCTTTATCTGTCTGCCCTCAGCAAAACTTGGAACAAAGAAGAGTCCAGCAGGAAGTTGCAGGCAAAGAGGTCGGTCAAGCCTCTGGGTCTGACTATGAGTTGGACAACAATTTATTTTGTATTTTTATATTGCTTTTGTTACTGATTGAGTGCAGTTGGTATTTCTTTCATGGTCCTTTTTGTTTTGGTTGCAGAGACTTGCAGATGGGCCTGAACCTCCGGATCCTAAGAAGAGGAAGTTTAGCCCCATGTAAGCAGCAGTGAAGTAACAAACATGCTCTCCATGTTGATGTCTTGTTGTTTCAAGGTTACAGAAAGTTGATAGTTTTTGTCTGTGTTAAATGTTGTTTTATTATCTTTTCTTTTTTAGTGATGGGATCACAGGCACTAGTCTTGGTGCCAGGATGCTGCAGGGAGGTGTGAAAAAGGGGCTCCTGTTGCGCAATATGCAAGTGGAATGAGCCTTCATCCTGAAATCTCAACTTCCTGATCGAGACAGGACAGTGACAAAGCTTAGCACGCAACATTTCACCGTCAACATCATATAGATATCTATAGATAAACTTCTTAAGTTGGTTTGACATCGCAATTACCTCAACAGTGGTAATACACCCATGAACTGATCCTGTAGCAGTGAATGTCAGGATATTGCACAGAATGCACTTTTTTTGCTTTCTTCCTGAATGATGCAGTTTTGAGTTCTCCCTTGCTTCAGAGCTTGTGTGTGATAAGCAAGCTTTGTGTGGTTGGGAAACATTTGCTATTTGAAAATGAAAGATCAGTATAGGTCTTTATGGCAGCAAGTTGGATTTTCTAATATTACTGTCTATGCACCGTATATTTTTTTATTTAATGCTATATGCCTTGTCATTCAGTGAATGACTGAGCTGGGCATGAACTGTGTATACATTTTAGAAGAGACTGTCCTTGTGAACTGGACTGGGTTACACTAACCATGTAGATAAAGTGTCTGATATGAATTGTTAAATCACAATGTAATACATAGTTATCTCTGCAGAAAGTTATTTTTTATTTCTTTATTTGTTCAATAATGTGACGGTCTCATCAAGCTCATGTAAATAAATTCAGAATAACATTTTCATCACTATCTATGATTGATGTCTTCTATGGGCGAGAGTAGCTAATATTTCGACATGTAAACTTGAAATTTCCAAAACGGTGTTTTTGCAAATATGTGGTTAAAAAAGAGGAATGTACTGTAACTCTTGTAATGAGGTCTCTAACGCAACATCTTGGCCTGCAGAAATGTGTTTGCCCCATCAAATGAGTCCTCAACACACCTGCGCTCCCGTTGCGGCCGTTCTAGTTTCCATGGCAACATTAACATACGCAGTTGGTTTGCTCGAGGGGACCGTCAGAAGTAAACTGCGGTTAGCTTTATCAAAGAGTTACCACTAGGGACTAGCTAAACTCTTCTTTTTAGCTTTACTTAGTAAGTTAACGTTGGTTGTTACATTTCTTTGTCTTTTAAAATGTGAAGTTACAAAGCTGAACTCAGTTTGACACGTTAGCTAGCTACTGTAACTTGGCAGGCCAGTCACATAAAGTACAAACTAGTTAGTTACTAGCATAGCTAACCCAGTCAGTTTTTCATTATTAACTAAACCCAGTACACTTGGACTAGCTAACTGCTTGTCCGCTGCCATCTGCTCCGACCGCCACGTTTTGTGAAAACACGACAAATTGAGCAGGATGTCTGAGGTGGAAGAAGATGCAGTCTTGTCGGATTTAGAGGGAGAAGAAGAAACGCATCCAGGAGTCGGAGAGGACGAGAAGGTATAGTTACCTGAAGGATAACTTCTGAACAAAGATAGACAACGAGTCACAACATTAGCACAACAACTTTTGCCCCATTTTGCATAGCCGTTACCTGGAAATAGGGACTCTAGTCAGAGATTATTCTGCCCCTGAATGCTGCACACTCTAAAGTCAATTTTATTTACACAACCTAATACCAAAAATGTCCTTTAAGGGGCTTTACCATCTCTACAGCATCCCTATAGCCTCGTCTACACATCAAGCAAAGCAGTGTTTTGCTCCTATAAAATAGTCATCGGTGGGGTCCTGTAGTGCACTTAATCCCCTGTAAATGAATATCACCAACAGGTTGGACACATATAATTTGATATTGATATATTCCTTCTCACAAGTACAGGTTTGCCATTTGACCCAAGAAACCATAAGTCAGGGGCTCTCATTACTGTGCCGAACAGGAAATGGACTTGGACATGCATTTGCCAAACTGGACCTAAAAGACAAGTAAGGGGGCAAAAGTACATGCATAGCAACATTGGCTGCCTTTCTCCTGTGACTTTAAGTGCGGGTTATTCTCATTTAATTGTGGCTATCTTTTTAATATTTTACTAATTTCCCCTTTGTCATCACTCAGAGGACTGACTGACATAGCTGCAATCAGCAATTATATGCACATACGTTTTCTGGACATATCCAACAACCACCTCACTGATCTTTCCCCTCTGGCATCTCTGACCCAGCTGCTCTGGTTGAAGGCAAGTAGCTTTTTATTCGTTTAGAAAAGGACATCTCTGGGGCTGTCGTCATCATTCACTCACACTGATGGTTAATCTTGAATGCAACTTTTCTTCTGTAGGTTGACAGCAATGCTGTGACGTGCTTCCAAGGGCAACCTTTCGCTCAGCTGACCTACCTGCAGTGGCTGAGTATGCCAGTGAACCGGCTCACAGACCTGGATGGCCTGGTCGGGCCTGCCTTGGAGAGCCTCAATCTTACAGGTTGGTCTGTTGGTTTTATGTCAGTATAAGTGATGTTTCTATGATATTGTGTTAATGACACCATTATGTGTTAAACTAGTCTAGAGTTTCCGGAAGTGAGCTTAGTCAAATAAGTAATGGTTAACTATCACTGTTATTTGAACTTAGGGAAGTAAGAATAAGACATGCAGATTTACTATCCCATGTGTTATCAGTCAGTGAGTCTCAGGTATGACACCGTGGAATATTGCGAGCTTTTAATCTTACATCTGGTGCCTAATGTATATTTCTGGAAAGGCCCTGACATGACATTGTTTGAATCTCTCTGGCAGGTAACGGTATTCAAAGAGTGAATGGTCTTCAGAGTGGCTGTTTTTCCAACCTGGTGACTCTGGAGCTGAGGGGAAACCAACTGGATACCACTGATGGCATCAACCTTCCCAACCTGCGCCAATTATATCTGGTAATAAAAGTGTAAATGTACTCTGATTTTGTTAATAGCACTAACACACTTGATGAGGTAGCCTTATTCCCCATATGATGACTCAGACAGGGAGCCTATAACAATTCCTATGTGCAATATTTAATACTATTCATAATACTGGATACTACTCAGATCACCAATGTTCATTTGCACTGTTAATTTGGACTGTTTGCTTAGTTTTTGAGGTTCTATTGTTTGTTTATTGTTTTAATTATTTGTTGTTAGTTTACTTTTACATTTGCTTGTGTTCTGTATTTGAACTTATTGCTGTTCTTACCAGGACCTCAGTACTTAGTTTTGTTCCCTCTCAACAATAAATAAATCTTAAATCTTGCTTTCTGTTAAGTCCCAAAATGTTATCAAACACCTGGAGGGTTTAGAGAGGTTAGAGCGGCTCACCATACTTCACCTTCGAGACAACAAGTTAGATTCTCTGGATGGCCTCAGCCCCAACATGAAGTGTCTCCAGTACCTCAATGTCAGGTTCGCAGTTGTATCACAATCATCATAAAACACCAAATAAAATGATATACCCCGGAGTTTATATCCCATATACTTCTATCTGTGTCTGTTCTCCTTAGAGGCAATGCAATCTTAGATGAGAATGCCCTGCAGTCCCTCGGGCTTGTGTCAAAAACTCTGCGAGCTTTGGTCCTTTCTGAGAATCCTCTGGTGGAATCGGCCGACTACCGGCTGAGTGTACTGATTTTCCTGCCACAGCTGGAGCGACTTGACAAAGATCCTGTCTCCCCTGGGGAGAGGACAGAGGCCCTGGAGAGAATCAAGGTAAAACTGAGAAATATTTTATTTGTCTTTATGGCATGGTCACACAAATGCTGCTTCTTTGCCGACCGTTCTAATGACATGTATTACATTTCAGGAACTTAAAGAAGACGAAATATCTGAGCCATAACGTTTGTAATGATGGCCAAAATGAGGAAGTATTTGACTTCCTTAAAAACACAGGTTTGGTGTGTATAGGATTATTATAGTGATTGTGACTGCGTTGAAAAGTATTGATAGAGCATCTTGTATGATGCACTGTGTGTCATCTGTAATTTGTACATTTGGGTTGTTTGTGACATGTTCTTACACTAACTATTACAGCCAATGCCTTTTTCATCAATAAAAATGTAAATATGTTTATTTGCTGATGCATCCATTGACATGCACAAATGCAGATAATCAGCTGGAGTTACAGCACAATGTGACTAAGGAATAAGAAATGAGGGAGTATTTGAACCTGGCAAAACTCTCATGTGTTTCCCTGAGTAAGGATGAGAGAGCAAAATCTGCCACCATTTCCCTGTTGGCAGACGTCCAGCTGCAGCTTTAAAGGGACCGAGACATGACCTGGATATGTATGGTATAATAAATATATAGAGGGTTATATTGCCTACTTAAATAGGGAGTATGCACATTGTATTCAATAATGCAATTGTTTCAGATTATTTGTAGCAACCTGAAGTTGTTAATAATATCGCCACATCTCACCATCACACTGTTGCCACAACCAGGAAGTCAACAGCCCACCTCACTGAAAATATCACACATTTATTAAGTCTTCAAAGTGGCGGGTGTACTTTCCGTCGGTGTATTCCCTGATAATTTCACATCAAAGCCATGTAAATATATATAACTACAGTTCTCCACATTGTGGCTACCGGTGTTTTATTGCCTTTGTCAATATATTGGTGATTTTCTCATTTAAAAAAAGAGGAAATGATAAGAACGGCAAGACGTTTCCTTAAATCAATTTATTTTATGAGCTGAAAAGGATCTGTGCAAGCAGCATCTCCTGCGTAACTTGCGCCACAACTGCTCCTCCAATGATTGGATCAGGTGGGAGTGGCTGCCAGAGCAGACATAAATCCCCCTCTTTCATGTTCCTCCTCCTCCTCGGTTGTGCTTACACTGTGCAGCTAGCAGCGGCGTAGCTTTGAATTTTACCGCACCGGGAAGCAGCCGTGTTATTCAAATAACCCAAATTAACTTTTCGAGTGGACGCGGATCTCAAGACCATCTCAAACCATCCAGAAACCATGACTAGCTACCACAAACCCGACGAAAAGACGCTGCAGGGGCTGAAAGACCTCGCCAACAAGCTCAGGATCCACTCCATCAAGGCAACATGCGCCTCTAACTCGGGGTAAGTTATCCAAAGTTGTGTTAATTAAATAATTAATAATTGATGATGAAATATCACACGGCGACGTGCGAAGAAAAGCTGCACAGGTTGTAAAGTTACTGCAGCTGACGAACGTTTTACCTGCGGGGCCTAGGTGCACGTGCTGCAGATTATTGAGCGGTGGAAAACTTAGCCACAGCAGACAGCTAGCATGTAATTGTGCAAACTGTTTCATAGACGTTACTTTGATTTAAGTTTACGTTAGTCTACAGTCTACGCTGAGACTAGCATAAACTACATTTTATATGCGTTTTTAAACGCGGAGATAAATGAAACCACCGTCTACAACAGGTGCGAGCTTGCTGGAAATACATTTGTTTTTAACACTTTATAATATCTGTTACTAGTAAAGTCTCTTTATGAAACCTAGCCATTAGCACCGACCTGCTGTCACAAGCTAACAAGAAATCCCATGATCATACCAAAGGGTGAATCTCGTGGTCAGTTTGACGCAGTTGCGTCCTGAAATGCACACAATTACACATCAGTGGATTTGCTTTCAGGCAATTTGCGCCAAGTATGATGACCTTTTTGTCTAGTCAAAGAGGCACCTGTGGTATTGCTTCATCCTAAATGTCAAAATTCTCAGTCTGGAAGTCGTTCTCGTTACTGTAGGAAATGTCACTATGTTGAAGGAGGTCTCAGCAAGACGTTAAGACGTTTCCTTGTGTGTTGTAACTTTATAGCTTCTATGATGTAGATTATTGTTGCTGCCATTAAACTACCCCTCCCCCCATTCAACCCGTCATTAAAAACATGTTCCTGTAACATTTCTTTAGAATCTCTTTTATTCAGTTTTTTCCTTTTTTGCAAATCTTTTCATAGCATCTGAACATAATGAAGAAAAATAAATCATGACCTTTTTTTATATCACTCTAGGACTACAACTTCTATTATATGTAGCATCTGTCAATTACATTTACATTGCCCCCATGGTCACAGCACACAGGTTCATTACCTTTGCATTGCTTCCTTCAAGAAACCAGACGACATGTAATTTTTGCATTGAGGCAAGTGAAAGCTCCAAAAAGGAAAAGTTTGTTGTTAAACCTGTTTTCTTTGTCTTTCTTATTTTTGTTGTCACTTCCTTATGTCAACTGACAAAGAAGTGAATGAATTCTATTCTGCAAATCTTGACTGTCGGGCATCTGATGCTGTTGTCTCTCTTAAAAAAAGGATGTCTTTGTGTTTTGACACCCTACGTGCAACACTGTTCGTCATTATTTCACTGATATGGTACATTACACTTGAGGATCTCTTTGCTTTTTGTTATTGCTTTCATGAATTATGTTTATTTTTCAGCAGGTTGTTGCTCAAGAGGACATGGGGTAAATGGCGCACTGGGTTTTTTTATTATAAAACCTAACCGTGACCATGATGTGTGTTTGAATAAGATAACTGTGTTCCCAGCATGGTTTAAATGATGCCATTTGTAACTTAACCAACACAGGGAAGCTGAGATGCTGTTGAGTAACGTGGGATTTCTAAACCTGTCTATTACGTTACTCGGACCACTATGCAACAACTAACAGTTTCACAAGTTTGCTTATTAGTTTTTTTTTTATAAGGGCTCTACAGTGCGGCAATGTAACTTGTGACCATGTTGCAGCCTAATTTATTGATGAGTGATATTCTAATCCCAAAAGAATGGAGGCTGTCTTTTGAAAGGATCATTGCTTGCCTAGTTTATCTTTTGGAATGATTAGTGGTACAAAAGTGGTTGTTGTTGTCAAACTAAAACCAAGCATAAGGATTTCTGAATGTAGCAACACGTGTATGTACGTGCATGGTGTGTGGACTTGTTTTTACTGTTTTTTGTTTTGTTTGTGGTTTAAAAAAAAAAAAAAAAAAACTTATCAACTGGCTGTTCCTTCTTTTCTGTCCTCAGTCACCCCACATCATGCTGCAGTGCCGCAGAGCTCATGTCTGTGCTCTTCTTCCACACCATGCGTTATAAAGCAGATGACCCTCGCAACCAGTGCAACGACCGCTTTGTGCTCTCAAAGGTTGGACTACATTTCTTTGTTTATAAGAGGTTGATATTCTTCAGTTAGTCAGCGCACCAGAGATTTGGTAACACTGTTGTCTTTAAAGACTCGTCCCCTCCCTCTCTGTACGTAGGGTCATGCTGCACCTATCCTATATGCTGCCTGGGCAGAGGCGGGTTTTGTGAAGGAGTCTGATCTGCTCAACCTGCGTAAGATTGACTGTGACCTGGAGGGACACCCTACACCAGTAAGTCAAGTTCCTTTTCTGGTGTTGTTTCCTTGGACAACAGGAAGAGTATGAGACATAATAAGACACCTGCTCACACTCAAGACTTTTCTCCTGTCTGGTCCCCCAGTGGTGGAATCAGCTCCCCAAAGCCGTAAAAACAACCTGTCTGGCCACTTTCAAGAAAAGACTTAAGACTCATTTGTTCCGGGAATACAACAGCACATAAATGACACATTGGTTCTATAAAGTATAGCATCTTGTACGATACTATAGTGGCATGGTATTTCTAGTTTGTATGTATTGTATTTAATAATGTACAAAGATAATCTGTTCTTAGATTTAATGCTCTTTTGGATTCTGCCATTGGCAGCGATGTACTTACTTGTGATTTATCACCCGCCCTTACAAGTCGGATGAGACATCTTGTTTTTCATCATGGTTCTATGCACTTTATGTAAAGCTCTTATTTGGAAGTCGCTTTGGATAAAAGCGTCTGCTAAATGTAATGTAGTAATGAACAATTCACTTCTTTTTTTTTTTTTTTTTTTATTAATTTTATTAATAAGTTTAACTTTATTTCCCCCCTCTTTCCTGTTCACCAGAAACTGGAGTTTGTTGATGTGGCTACAGGATCTCTGGGACAAGGTCTCGGTGCTGCATGTGGGATGGCCTACACTGGCAAACACTTTGACAAATCAAGGTGACTAAGTATACAGGAACGATGTGTATTCATTAACAGGTTCAAAGACTTAATAATCCCATTTAATAATGTTGCATTTTAAAACTGGTATATGGTGATTTGAAAAGCTTTCTTTTTATAAAGTGCATTCATCTTAAAGTAGATTACTTAAGGCAAGGGGTTCTCTACATACTGTTTCTGTAGATTTGAAATGTCGTACATGCTGTGTCGGTGACTCATTGTTTATCAAGCGTGCAATGCCTTGACTGGTAGATGGGAACCACTTTCTTTTTAAATTGGTGCCTGATGCACTCTAATATGTTTAATGGATAAATAATCTGTATTAATTGTAGATCTGTTAATTCAGTTTAGCCAAAAGGCCTTCGCACTGGTGCACCAGACTTGTACTCAAGGTGGAAAAGATATTACTGAATGATTTATGGCCCCCTTTTTTTAGTTTCTTTTTTTATATAAAAGAGGCCACCTAATCCTGTTGGTTGCTGGAATTGATTAATATTCATTGCATATGATTCTCTTGCTGATTTTATAAAGACAGTTATTACCTGATATTTGGAGTCTCATTGGATAATTTGTGGCCCTACGTAGAAACAAGGTTTTTTCTATTTTTTTATTTTTATTTTTTTCTATTTGGATGATTATTCTACTTGTCCACAAAGTGAGGCGTTGAGTTCAAAGTTTGCTTGTGTTAACTTTTACATAGGATACAGATGGGAGTTTTGTCTGGACTTAGGAGGGTACCGGGATGCAACTGTTAAATTTCAACTGTAATATACGTGGAAAGAAATAATGAATCTGCTTCCAGTAAAAGTAGGCTTTAATTTCTGTAGTTTTGAATTTTGTGAGTATAAGGAGCCAGTACAGTGCAAGAACCACTGGGAATGACTGGTATTGGCTTGTCTGTTTTCCACTCAAGACTAGTAGGACATCAATTCCGCAGTCCTGTGGTTGGACCTTTTTAACTTTCTCTTGAGTAGTCCACCTTAAGCCTTAACTCAACAGACTTCATTGCACTAACCATTGTGTGGCTCATTGTTTGTTTGAAGGTCAACGCCAATATTCTCCTTTTTGTCCCCTTTCCACATTGTGTTGTAGTTACCGCGTATACTGCATGATGGGTGATGGGGAGTGTTCAGAGGGCTCGGTGTGGGAGGCCATGGCCTTCGCCTCCTACTACAAGCTGGACAACATGGTGGCCATCATGGACGTCAATCGGCTAGGTCAGAGCGAGGCTGCGCCCCTGCAGCACGACATGGAGACCTACCGCAAGCGTTGTGAAGCCTTTGGGTCAGTACCAAACTTCTACCTTTCATTCCTCCACTTATATCTAATTTCCTAGAATAATATTTTGACGTGATGACTTAAAAAAAAAAAAAAAAAAAAAAAAAAAAAAATCTAAATTAAACAACCTTTTATATTCATGTGTATAATCAAGAGATTTGTTCAAAAGCTGTTTCTATGGGTTTTATGTTGTCTTCACTTTACTATGAAATTTCACATAGCCGCCTCTCACACAACACATGCTTGCTGGATTTTCTCTATCCTCCTTTTTGGCCTCTTGACCTTTTTGTCTCTGTGTTTTTGGCTTGAATATTTGTAAAGTGTGATACGCTGTTAATATTGGGTCATGTTTGTGTAGGTGGAATACGTATGTTGTGGATGGACATGACGTGGAGGAGCTGTGCAAGGCTTTCTGGCAGGCGCAGCAGGTCAAGGACAAACCTACCTGCATTGTGGCAAAGACATTCAAGGGCAAAGGACTCAAAAGTAAGTGTGATTTTCATATGGTGTATAGTATATCTCGCTTCTCTGGATCTGGCGTATGAGACTTTTTCTCTTTTTCATTCATTGGCTGTAGATATTGAGGATCTTGATAGCTGGCATGGAAAGCCCATCCCCAAGGACCGGGTGGATGACCTCCTGAAAGACCTACAGGCTCAGATCCAGGTCCCCAACAAGACCCTGTGCCCCGAGCTGCCCAAAGAAGACACGGCACCTGCAGACCTGAGCGTCATCTCCCTGCCTTCACCCCCAGCATATAAAAAGGGAGACAAGGTACCATTGTTAGGGACACTTGACGCATGCGTAGCAATGGGTACAAAGTCCCGTCAACAGGCAATGAATGCTCAGTTGGTCAAGGTTCACTGATGTTTTAGCAAAAGTCTCTTGTTGGCTTAGCGGGCGGTGGCCTTGCCTCCATACTGGTATCAGCACTAAAGATAACATTTTATCCTACATGTGAAATGTTGTGGTGTTTGTTAATTACCTTTGTTTAATCACACCTTTTTCCTTCCTGCCCCGTCAGATGGCAACAAGGCGTGCGTACGGTGTGGCACTGGCCAAGCTGGGCCAGGCCAGCCAGAGAGTGGTGGCCCTTGATGGAGACACCAAGAACTCCACCTTCTCGGATATGTTCAAAAAGGCCTTCCCTGAACGCTACATTGAGTGCTTCATCGCCGAACAGAACATGGTACACTTTTTTTCTTCTCTGGTGATTTCTAAATGATGCAGTTGCTAAGTTAAAAGTCCAATTTATATGAGCCATAAACTTGGCACACTGTACGCATGATAATCTCAGCCACTCACTCCGGCTTGTCACTTGCGCCCCAGTTTATTGACGCTGCCACACCGCACGTAATCTCATCCGCTGTCATTAAGGCTAACCCATATTACTGATGCCTTTGCTTGCTGCTGCTGCAGGTAGGAGTGGCCATTGGCTGTGCCACCCGTGACCGCGCCGTTTCATTTGCCAGCACGTTTGCTGCCTTCTTCTCCAGAGCTTATGACCAGATCCGTATGGGAGCCATCTCCCAGACAAATGTCAACCTGGTAGGGTCCCACTGCGGCGTCTCCATCGGTAAGCTTTCTGCTGAAGCGGCACTGGTTTTCTGTAGGGCGGAGTGAGTGCGCCCAGTCCCTGAATGATCTTACTCCGCCTTCAGGTGAGGACGGTCCTTCCCAGATGGCCCTGGAGGACTTGGCCATGTTCCGCGCTATCCCAACATGCACGGTGTTTTACCCCAGTGATGCAGTGTCCACAGAGAGAGCCGTTGAGCTGTCAGCCAACACAAAGGTTGGTAGGCCACCTTGTGGCTCAGCTTGTCTTCACAATGGTAGAGTATCATACGAGTATCAACATTGTTTTTAACGTATTGCTCTATGTTCTCAGGGGATCTGTTTCATCCGCACCAGTAGACCAGACACTGCAGTCCTCTACTCTCCAGATGAGAAGTTTGAAGTGGGCACAGCCAAGGTGATGATCAGTACCATAATTATATATTCCCTAATCCCTGTGCACAATGTCGCCATTAGCAACAACAAGATGGGGATGGACGTCAGGAAACGGTGTATAAATAAATGTCTGTACTCCGTCAGGTGGTGCGCCAGTCTGACAGCGATCAGGTGACCGTGATTGGAGCTGGTGTTACTCTGCATGAGGCCCTTGCTGCTGCTGATACACTGGCCAGTGAAGGTAAACTTGCATTGCCCTCTAGTGGATAGTTGTAGGTATTGAGGCCCACATTTCATAACCACCATCCGCAACTCATGTTTAGTAATTCAGTAGATGGTGTCCTCAGCTGCCCTGTTTGCTAGTTTAGCCTAATGAACATCTCCAAAGTAATTTATTTCCTAATGAATTCCTTTTTTTTATTTTATTTTTTTTTTTTTAGGGAAGAACATCCGTGTGATTGACCCGTTCACCATCAAACCCCTGGATGCCGCTACCATTCTAGCTAGTGCCAGAGCCACAGGGGGGCGAATCATCACCGTGGAGGACCACTACAGGGAGGGTGGGTAGTTTTCTGTTTTTGTCCAGGAATCTTGCAAAGTATGCACCAGGGGCCATAATCTGAAACGCTTGAAGTGCTACTGGTTGGCTCCCAGTAGAGAGCTTTTAGAAGTGGAGTTTTGTGCGGAGATTTGTCTCGATCTACCAGGGTCTAATATCGCCATCGTCCTGTCATCTCTTGGTGCTTTGAAGTGATTGGCTCCTGCAGTGCTGACGTGCTAATGAAATAATTTTCCTTCGTCACCAGCACTGTGTATTGAGGCATTGTTTTCTCTAATGGTCTGCCTCCTCTGTCCAGGTGGTCTTGGCGAAGCAGTGCTGTCAGCAGTGGGCGAGGAGCCCGGCATTATTGTGACCCGGCTGGCGGTGAGCGGAGTTCCTCGCAGCGGAAAACCCCAAGAGCTGCTCGACATCTTCGGCATCAGCGCCAAGCACATTGCCAACGCCGTGCGTCAGACCTTTGCGAACTAAGGCCTTCGCCTCGTCTCCCACCTGCTGCTCTGTTGCATCACAACCAACTTCCCGCCCAACTTGCAGCTACTATCTCATTGAAGACCTGTGAACTTCTAAGTGCCATCATGTGGCTTTAACACGAGTGCAGTGTGCTAACCCTGTTACTATCGCAGATGGAGAGAGATGGGAATAGGAGTGCAGTGTTGTAGTGTTAAAATTACTCAGTGTGTGCATCTTCTAGTTCCCTCTGCTCCAGATGGATTCTGCTGTTCTTGTGAAAAACATTCCTTTTTTTTGCAATCTTTTGTTTTCAAAATGGTGTCTTGCAAGTGGCTCAAACAAAAGCATCATAATACTGTAAATGCAGTGACCCATTCCATCCATCATTTCTCTTTATTATTTCATTCCTTGCTACCATGCCTCCCAAGTTTTCTCACTTTGTTGGAATCCAGGCCTATTTTTTCCTAAGAAGCACTGTTACTGTTTGTCATGAATCGATGTATCACTTTTGTAGTTGTGTTCACTCGCAGCTTTAGCGCTTAACTGTTTCTTCCTACTCTGTAAAAAGTGAAATCTGTTTACTTAAGAACTGTTTGAGCATTCCTCTGTTTCCTGGCCACATGGGCATCACACAATGTTACTGGCGTTCCCGGTCACAGGTGTAATCCTGTCATAGCTGATATGTGCTGAATTAAAATCCTTAACCCAATGCTGTTTGAGTTTGGGTTTTGTTCCCCCCCCCCTCCTGCAATGTGAGGTCCACTACTTTGGTTCCAGACTGAAAAATCTCCTAGAAATGATCTATACATTTATCCAGTAAAATATCTTAACATCCGTTGGAAAAATTAACACCAAAGTTTCCACAGACGTTCATGGTTCCCAAACAATGTATTCTACTGACTTTAAGCCCCTGACTTTTTCGCTAGCACCACCAAAAGGGTTAACATTTTTGGTTTTAATGCTTAAAGGGTTTTAGATGGATAACCATGTGTTTTTGGTACACTCATCCATTGGTCCCAGAGGATGCATCCTGACGACTATGGACTTCCCCCTGACTTTATTTAACATTCGTGCCAACATTAGGTTCACATTTGTGGTTTTACATGAAATGTCCCATCATGAATCTAAAATCAAAAAATTTGGCTTATGACAAAATATTGAACGCATTCAATGAGCTTGAGTTGTACTTTTTACTGCTAATTATCAGTGTTGGCATGCTGAATTCAGGGTTTAGCTCAAAACGGCACTATACTAAAATAGGCCTAGAACTGTAAGACTCTTCATTGAATGTTGGCTACATGTGGCCAGACTGTCTAGCACACTGAGTGACAAAACAAGGTAGTAAAGTTGTTCTAAATGGCAGAGATGGTAAAAAGTGCTTTGTGACTGAACCTGAAGGAGAAGGTTAAGTATTTCTGTTGGATGAATCTCAGGACCATGCCTCTGCAATGGAAACTGTTAATCCCCCCTGAGGTTAAGGAAGGGGTTGAATGTGGTTAGTGGATTACCTCACATCACTGTTTACCTTGGAAGCGCACATCAGGACCTCAGTTTTTCAGTGTTTAGTGTTAAACTGTCCAATGTGCCATTTGGAATATGTCTGGATTCTGCTGTTGTGTCTCTTCAGGTGCAGAAAATCATAATATTGCGATTTGTATGATTTTTTTAACATTAATACTGTTACCACAGCTATTACAATTACATCTCTATGTAGAACTGTACTGCCCCCCCAACTGGTCGAGGCAGATGACCGTCCACGCAGAGCCTGGTTTTGCTCGAGGTTTCTGCCTGTTTAAAAATAACTTTTCTTTCCACTGTCTCCTAATGAATGCTCATGGTCAATACAGAATTGGCCTAATTGATATGATCAGAAATGAGCGTATTAACTGATCTGTTAATCACAGAAGCGGTTGTCTGGTACATGACAACATGCGCCCACATTTTGACAGATTTTGTGTGTGTGAGTGGTTACTGAGCAAATAAAGAGGGACTGTCAGCAGGTTTCACCCAACAGTGAAAATCCCAGTTTGGCTCAACACTGATCCAGTGGCACCTGCTTGGTTTAGCAGGGAGTGTGATGCTTACACACTCCAGAATACATGTGTAAGCATCACAGTGTATATGCGCGTCCAGACAGTATATATGTACAGAATGTAAAGACGGGCTCATTGTTCGTTTCTCAGAGGTCGTGTTTGTTTTCATACACAGATGCTAGTGGAGCTTGGCCAAACAAGATTGACTCCGACCTGAACTGTCTACCAACCCTGTTTCTTGTTGGAAAATGTCCAACATCAGTCTGATTCAGTGAGGAGAAAAACACACAACTGACAGTGGATCACAAATTCCTGTGCCAACCCACTTGGTCATGTCCAACTAGAATGTTTCACAGGTGTATGAAACTTATTGTGTTCCAGTTTCTATCTTTTGCTCCCTGTCCATCTCTCATCTCCTCCTCAAACCCGTTTTCTGCCTAATGTTAGCAGACAGTTATGAAACGGTGAGGAGATGAGGAGGAGCAGGGCGGGTCTGTGTATTACATGGTACGATGAACGAGGGCCTTTATTAACAATGTGAGTTTTTAAAAAAAAAAACTTTTCCTCCTCCTAGATATTCCTTCCCACCCTCTTGCGCCTTCATTTCGGCACTCACTCGGAGTTGGGGGCTTGTGCAATGTGGTTTAGTGCTGCTTTTGGCTGACTCAACAGAGAAACGGCACTATAGCTTTCACTACAAGTGTTCACAATCTTTAATTCTGTGGTTTTCTGGAGATTTATCCTCTCGTGTAATCTCTCACGCTGAGTTTCTGCCCTTTGGCATAACAGTCTGCCCTTTTTGTGGATTTCACTTGCTTTCGGCCCTGATCTAAATCTAAATGATTTGGACTTTTCTCTCCAACTGACGCAGCTTGAGTTGAGTTAACATCCAACCATGAAGATGCCAAGGAAATGGATCATGTTCATTTGTCTGTGTGGCACAGTTTTATCAGGACAAAGCCTAAACTCTTTGCAGGAGATATATGCATCCACGGAAACCTCTTCAGAGACATCTGAATTTGAAACAACAGCCATCCATCCACCAGGAATTGATAGAGGAGTGACCTTGTTAGATACATATGTTTCAAGTGCAACCCTCCCTTATGGTAAGCTGTTTTTGTCTTTCAAATGCTTTCGTTTCTGTATGCATGATCTTTGCTAATACAGGTTTTAATACCTAAAAATGTTAATTTGCCTTATACAGCAGAGTAAAAAACTACATTTTAAAAGAAATGTTTTTCTGTCTTTAATTCTGCTCTGCTTTTTGATTGGTTATGAAGAAAGTCAGCAAGATCTTCTCCAAATGGAGGCAAAGGAGGCAAGGGGGCATCAAGGAGTTGATTTCAGGAAGCTGGAGGCTGGTAGAAGAAGGAGAGGTGCCTGGGGAAAGAGGAAACTCGCTGCTACAGTGGAGGCCACTGCATATAGAATAGTAGGACAGTTAATTCTGCCATAATGAACAGAAATGCATATTTATAAATAAAGACAAAACAAGGTTGCACCTTTTATATGTGGGCAATTAAAACCCATTTTCACCCAAGTCATACTATTGTATTAGGCTGTGTTGGTGTATATTGATGTACTTTGGTGAATCATGGTTTCCTGCTGCTTATTGCAGGCAGGTTTGGGTCGACCACTAATGGGCTGGAGGAAGCGTGGAAAAGCAGAGGAGGAGACGAGCGCTCTTATGGCTGTACTTAAGGAGCTTCATGCAGAAAAGCGACGGCTGATGGATCAAAGAAAAGCGCAAGAAGAGGAGGAGGAAGAGGAGGAAGAAGAAGAAGATGATGATGATGATGATGATGATGACGATGATGACGAGGAGGAAGAGGAGGAGGAGGAGGAGGAGGAAGAGGTTTAAGTTTGTTTTTGTACAAATAAGGCCTTTGTTTTGCATTAGTTTATTGAATCACCCAGATGGGTTAATGAAGCAATATGTCATGTAATTATTTTTGAATTTGCTTTTTCAGGAAGAGGAAGAAGAGGAGGGGAAGGGAGCAGAAGAAGAGGAGGAGGAGGAAGAAGAAGAAGAAGAAGAAGAAGAGGCAACTGAGTCTCCCAGCAATCAAACAGAAACACACTCCATCTTTACGGAGTCTCCTCTCAGTCTGACACTCCTCTCACAGTGTCAGACTGCTGACAGAGAAATCAGCTGCAGGGGCATCGGCATGACTCACTTGCCAATCATCAACAACCTGCAGGCCACCAACCTGGACATGGCAGGTGTGTGTGTGTGTGTGTGTGTGTTGTGGTGGTAGATGCATCATACAGAATGAGCATGTTTTTGCTTAGTGGGATGGTACAGGATACAAGTGGAATACATGAAAAGTAATATAGCTGTGGAATTGATTACATGTAGTTCACACAGGTTTATTATTAAATGAGCTTATTTATTAAGGTTGCCAGTGGCTCTAATTGCCACTTTGATGCCACTAGCCATTTATTTTAAAAAACTTTTCTTTTTAATTTATACATTTAGGTTTATTTACTGTTAAAAACTAAATAACAAAGTTCACAGTTCAATTATATTATTTCCATCAAAGTCAAAACAAACGTTCCATGACCTGTGAGTCAAGTCCCATATCACACTTATGTCCAATGACTTTACAGGCCATATTATATATTTTCACTACATCATACTGTGTGATTTATCTTTAAAGAGAACAACATCAGAGTCATTGTTCCGCAAGAGCTCTCTGGTGTGCCGAACCTGGACACACTGGACCTGAGCAACAACAAACTGGATGATGAGTCGTTCAGCCAAAACCCCCTGTCTGTGAGTAACGCCGCTCTGTGCGCATTTTATCAATCACCAACCAACACAGCTGTCTACTTCCTCACTGTCAGTCTCAACATTTCAGTCTACTACTCATCTGCACGCACATCACAGCTGTAAGGTTGTATTGTGTGTGTTTAAGCATGCTTAATTGTGCATCTCACTGCTACATTAAGGTTCAGCTGAGCAATACCTGTTCTTGCTTTAACAATGTTTCACAGTGTATGTGTCATGTGAAACAAATTGACAAGGGTGCAGTCTCAAACCTGCAATCTCAGACCTAATGTACCAGTCCAGCTTGTTCTACCTGCATGTCATTTATGTGTTTTTTTTTTACATTTTAAATTTGCAAAATGTAATGTAAACTTGAGCATGTTTTTGAGCCAAAAGGGAAAGTAACAACAAACCACAATTAGCTGTTTAGGTTATTTTTTTATGCTACAGCTTATATAGAGCTATATTCTCAAGTGTTATTAAAATCAGTTAACTGATGGTCAAGTGCCTTATGTTACACCAAGGTAATGGAAATAAACCCACATAAACCCTTACAGCTAAAATATGATGTTTGAGAGCTGTTGAATTTCTGTTATAAATTGAATGTTCAACATGGTTAACGTGCCTATAACTGGTTTGATATTGACCCCAAAAGCTCCCTCTTGTGGAGAATCTGCAGCCTGCTAAATGTGAATGAGTGAGTGTGTGAGTTTCAAGCCAGTTCTAATAGTCACTTTGCATCTAATTAAAATAAAAAGCAGGCTGTCTCCTGTATCATTACAGTAATAAAAGTGCACTGAAAATTGCATTAACTAATCTTTTCTAAGAATAACCTCTGGTCTAACCTCTAAATGACCACAGGCCACACCACCACTTGGACCAATCATTGCACACCACCATCAGCATATCCTCGCAGTATTGGCTGGACAGACCTGTTGGAAAACAGCTGCAGCCAATGGTGCAAAGAATAAAAGTAAATTATTTTTAGAGGAACATTTTTCCTCATTTTCTGTTCACATCCCAGTAATTACAGAGGACTGGCTAGAGGGATACTGCGAAAGATTCAGTCAACTGCTTTTACTTGACATACATCAACCACCGCAGCTTCCACTGAGGAGCCACACAGAGTGGCTTTACTAAAAATACAACATGATAGATGAGGAAGAAATGCAAAGTTATGACATTCTCTGATTTGGTGTTTTTCTGTGAACTCTGTGATTCTGTCCTGCTTGCCAAGCCGGGATGGAAAAAGACAGATCTGGAGACCATCTATCCATTTTGTCTGTTTTATCTTTCTGGCCTGTTCATCCCACATTTTGCTGTATGTCATGTAGAACTTGACCTTTTTGAAAAAGCTGAACCTAGATGGCAACCAGCTCACCAGGATCCCAGCACTGCCGCCATCTCTGGAGGAGCTCAAGATGAACTACAACAAGCTCAGTACGCTCACCCCTCACTGTTTCAAAGGTAGGACTTGTGTCTGTGTACATGGAAGAGAAGCAACGTCTTGCATAGAAACAATGATAATATTATTTAGTATTCCCTTCTAGGTTTAATGAACCTGTTGAATCTGGAGCTGGAGAAGAATACTCTTCATGAGGGCAGTATGTCGCCGTTAGCTTTCAGACCATTAGAGAGACTTCTGAACCTCCAGTTGGACAACAACCGCTTCCGTTCCCTTCCTCCGGGCCTTCCTCCCTCTCTTCAGGTGCGCTGGTCTCACTTTACTGAATCCTGTAGGGAAAACCATCCTCTTTTAAATGCTAAGATCAGCTAAAGTGTCTGTGTCTTTCTTCTTGTACAGGTGCTGGAGATGAATGAGAATCTGATTGAGGAGGTGACACAAGAGGCACTGAGCGGCTGCGACCATTTGAGGGAGCTGAACCTGACTCACAACCTGCTGCATGAGCAAGGCATCGCTCCCCGCGCCTGGACCCATCTCAAGTACGTCCATCCATTTATCCATCCATCTATCTATCTAGAGCAATTGGTAAAGAAAATTATGTTTTGAAGTCCCTCCATCAGCCACAAGAGGGTGTTGTTTGGGATTTGTAAGGCTTGTTATCATTTTTGATGTTTAAGCTGTTATCAGCTGAGGGTTGTGGCACTTAAAAGATTTGAAATAACACATTTCTGTCAAAAGATGATAGATCTTCTGATAGATCAGATTCCTATCATCTTTCTCTCTGCCTCTCTGTTTCTCTCTCTTTCTCTGTCTGTCTGTCTTTCTCTCTCTCACACACACACACACACACACACACACACACACACACACACACACACACACACACACACACACACACACACACAGCATGCATGCACACATATCACAGAAGTTATGTCAGCTGACCTTGTGTACTTAGACGAGCAGGCGTGTGAGGGAGAGCCTGAGGGCAACTGCGTGCCTGTGTTTGTGTATGTGTGACTCAATGTGTCTATGATAGTGTGTGTGTGTGTGTGTGTGTGTGTGTGTGTGTGTGTGTGTGTGTGTTGTTTAAATATAGTGAATTCCAGTGGGTTTTACTTTGCTCCCTGGGATCCTTGTGAACCAGAGTGCGAGCTTCAGGGAAAACTGAGGAAAAGAAAATGCTGAAGAAACACAGGAAAGTGCAACTGGAGAGACTGAGGATTGAACTGTGTAACTGAAATAAAATTGTGAAACCAAAATATAAATGTAGGTGAAAATATATCATGAAGGGAAAAATCTGACTGAAGAAATTATGAGATCTTGTAATCACAAAAACCGTAAAACACAAAATATTGTCCAATGGGGGAAAGAGAGATGATGTGAAGAAAAGAAAAGTTTGAGTGAAGCTAAAATGGAGACTAGGCTGCAGTCCGAGCCTTTGTTTGACCTCTGAATCGAAAGTATTTGACATTTTGACACTGGATCTTATTAATGGTGAGAGCAACAGTCTTCCTATTGGCACTAAAGGCTTATTAGCTGGTCCTCTTAAAAATCTAAAAGCTTCCTTCTGCACCACATAGACAAGTGTGAACACATGTTTGGTGAGCTCCAGCAGGAGCAGAAGTGGCATCAAACAAGACTCCCCCCTCTAGTTGAATTATATGTTATTCCGCAGACCTATAATAATCCAATCCAGGTTGAACTACTTGCAGAGAAATGTATTCTTCATGTAGCTCTGTGGAGGTGTGTGGAGAAATAGACAGAGGGGGGTTGAAAAAAGGGAAAACAGAATAAAAAGTAAATTGCTTAATGATAAAATAAGCTGCAGTGTGCTTGTTCTGGTTACTGTTTCATGTCATGGAGTCAGTGTTATTTTGCCCTCCTGCTTGGGTTCAGTGAGTGGAGACTACTGGAGGTTACAGGGAGCTGGGGAGTGCAGTTTGGACCTGCGATGTGCCAGCATCTCACCTCATTTTCTACCATTTTTTTCAACTTATCTCAGGTCTGTCTTTAATTTGTGTTCCTCTGTGTATGTTTACAATTGCTGCCAATGTGCGGACATCATATAAACACACACACATGCTTAACAACCAGTGTTGGAAAAGTACTCACTCAAATACATTCTTGTACTTTACTTGGGTATTACCATTATATGGTACTTTATACTTAGACTCCACTACATTTCATAGGGAATCATTGTACTTTTTATTTCACCTCAGCTTTAGTTACTAGTAATGTTGTTTTAGTAAAATATTAACATAAAGATAAACTTAAACAGGTAAAAAAATAATGCATTGCCATAGATTACACAGTCAGTATGTACATACAAAACATAGTATGTATTTTAAGTAGTTAAAGCCCCACTTCAACAGTAAAATGCTACGGATACATTAAAGCATCAGTAATAATGATGAAATAATAAAATGTATAATGATGTAACTATCATGGGGGACGTTTTCTATTTAATGAATACTTTTACTTATACAACGTAGTACATTTTGCTGATAATACTTTAAAATGCTTTTCCTCAGGGGCAAAACTAGCATCTCTTATCTTTAAACACACAGATGCACATGTAAACAAAAACACACACATACGCCTGTTTGCTCTCTTCTTCTGGCTCTTTATGAACCTGTCAGCTCAAATAACAGTCTCACATACCTCCATATGCGCTCTTCCTCCAATCGATCAAAACTTAACAGCGTCTGCATCGCTGCTGCCAGCCACTAGACTTGACTCCAAACTCCACATGTTCACTGACAGAACCAGGACATGTTTTAAATTACTTTCACTGATTAAAGCTTTATAAACATCACTCATTCCAAAAGTCCAAAATAATAATATTTCATGGGTAATAGGTTTTCAGTTTCTGTTTTTATTATATCCCGTCAAACATTTTTATTGTAATCTAGACCTTCTGCCACGGGGTGTACTGCAGCTTAACATAATAGCCTTGTAAAAGTATTCTCTTAAAAAATATCCATAAAAACGACAGCAGTATTAATTAATAATTGACGTGGTATCTAATTTTATTAGGGATGATAAAATAGAATATTTGTCTATTTGGTGCAGAGAAGCCGTTGTTGGAGAGGATGTCTATGTATATGAATCTTCACTACAGACACAGATTGACTGCATGTAGGCACAGGTTCGGTGATCATCACACCTATGATGTGTGTGTCGTGTTATGACGTGCCTGAGCCTGATGGGATTTTCATCTTCAGACCAGGACAAATTGGTTTCATAATAAACTTGCATAAATGGGAAAGCAAGCACACACCACCACACAAAAACACACCAGCTATATGCTAAGGCATCACATGGATGACAAGTGAGAACCTCCAACTTAAATTAAGTGATCTTTGGTTTTTGGTAAAAGATTTCATCTTCCAATATATTTGGAATGGCAGCATTTTCAGTCTAAAAAAGTATGTACATAACACATGCATACATCCTCACAATAAATGGAACTGTATGTATCACTGCAGTAAATTATTTAGTCATATTCTGTGTTTAATTGAATCCATGTGCTTCAGTCTGTTTTCAGCAGATGTGACGAATGTACAAAATACTCCCAGATATCAGCTTTATATATTGAGTGCACACAGAAGCCTGCACTATAATGACATGATGTAGCTGAAGCCATGTCCTGCCATCATTTATTCATTATTCCGGTTTAAAAAAAAGTCTAGTCATGGTCCCTCTAGCCTGCCTGGCTACATTACCTATCCTGGTTATGTAGCCATAGTGAGTAAGCTAGCTTGTGTAGTGCTGGCACGGTGGACTCAGCACAGATTGAACTGTGTGTATATGTAAGTATTGTGCTTCTGTATCTGTGTGTGTTTTGGAGAGCGAGCCAACCATTCTGTGTGCTGGTTCCTATTAGAACCCAACACCCTGAGGGTGAGCAGACCATCAGCGTAATTACTCCTGGCCATGCTTTGCACATGAACATGGGCACACACACATCTGTGCACACAAACAGTTGTTTTTTGTAAGTGCTGTGTGCCTCTCTGTAAATACTTTAGAAATTAAATAGTATATTTATCTTTTAAAGAGCATTTGTGTGTGTGTGTGTGTGTGTGTGTGCATGTGTGTGTATGCATGAATATATGTATTGTATCTCTTTCTTTGTATATACATGTTCTTGGCACATCTCTGTGTCTATGAGAATGTCTATTTGTCTGCGTATGTATTAGTGTTTCTTCTCATCATGATGTGTGTGTGTGTATGTATGTATGTGTGTGTGTATGTGTGTGTGTGTGTGTGTTGGTGTGTAGGTGCCAGTGGATGGAAGTGTAGAGGGTGGAGGACTGAGAAAAGGGGACTGTGTGTCCCTCTGCTCATTAATACCATGTGGAGCTCTAAGCAGTGGTGAACTGCTGCTGAGCTTCCTGGCAAAGATTTAGAATACAAATCAGCAGCAAAAAACTGGTCTGAACTAGTACTGAGAAACAGAGCAATGCTGTATATTTGAGGGTTTCAGTTTCAAGCAGAACCCACACTTTCCTAGCAATCCATAACTGCCACAATATGTATAGGGCAAAGAAGAAGCCAGCTGTGCGTTCAGTAAGTGTTGGCTCATGTGATGGTGTGTTTTGAGTTAAATCTGTTATTGTACTACCTCCCCTGTGTCTGAACCTTGTTTTCAGTAAAACATTTATGGTTGGATTAATGTGATGTTTGACACCTCTGTTAAGCAGAGATGCATACAACCAACCTCATGTTTACTTAATTCTATTATGGACCTTGCTTGACTCCACTAAGGGGGAGAAAGGACTGACTCTTACCTTTCTTGTCATACTTACCAATGATGAGAAATTGCTAAATAATGTACCAACATTTTGATTGATTTAGGGATTTTAACACCTTCTCATTGACACACATCATCTATTTCATGGAAACCCTAGCCCCCAGCTGTAAACTCTACTAAAGCACCTATGATTAATGTAACCTGGGAGTTGTAAAGTTCAAGGAAGGAGAGTTAATACAGTATTACTGTAAGTCACCTTTACGAGTAGCAGAAATGCTGAGGCACTGAACATCAGTCAGACAGATGCCGTTCCAAGCATCTCCCACATCCACAACCCTTCACTCTCTGTCTCCTTATTGGTCCCCATTTCACTTGACTGTGTGGTCATTGGCTGGCCACCTTCGGGTGTTGTGGGCTCATTGGCTGTTCATTGTCATCTACGAATGGCTGAAGAACAGGAAATGAAGTTCCTCTCCTGCTGTGAGCTGTGCTGGAAACTCACAGCAGCTGTGTGTGATCTATAAACAAAAACATATTCACCTCAGACCCCTGAAATATGGACCTCCCTCTTTGGCTGTCCATTCTCTTTCCAGCAATTAAGATATTTTCATACCCCTTATTTGCCCCTCAGCCACAATTTCCCCCTCGGACTGCTATGCTCGCTCACATTGTACCCCCCAGGCACCATTATTTTCTCCCCTGCTGATCCCCATGATTTCCCCGCAGTATAGCCTCCCGCTCTGCCCTCCTGACTCCATGCCTCCCCAACAGCGCTATGCAGGAGTCCAGTAACTATAAAACATGAAGTGTGCAGTGAAAAGCCATCCAATCAGATTGGATGTGGGTAATCATTATTACATTTAAACTGGAGCCCTGTAAAACACTCTTTGCTAATATCAGCATGCTAACATGCTGATGTTAGGCAGGTGTAATATTTACTATGATCACCATCTTAGTTTAGCGTGTCTGCATGTTAACATTTATTACTTAGCACTGAATACAAAGTACAGAAATACTGACGTCATTATGGCGCTAGATGGAAAGTCAGGGGATCACTAACGTTGTTACAATTTATCCTGAAGGCAACAGGAATGTCATGACAATCCATACAATAGTTGGTGAGACATTTCACCATAAATCTCCATGTCATGGTGGCACTAGATGAAAGGTTGGGGGTATCACCAAAGTCTTCCAGATACAGATATGCCAATCTGTCCAGTAGATATTTTCCAAATAAATGAAAACTTATCTGACTGACGCACCAGTGGTGCTGGAGGAAAAGTCAGGAGATCACCAAAGACAGTCGGATCGATTGTTGAGATATTTAAGTCCTGACCAAAGTGTTGGACCAACCCGACTGTCTGACAGGGGACATTGCCGTCCATAGAGCCATGCCGCTGGCATTGCTAAAACCGTCTAAAAGTAGAATTTTAATTTGAAGGTTTTCTTCTGTGTGTTTCCTCTCAGGTCCCTGGAAGCCTTGGACCTGTCCCACAACCAATTCACCTCTGTCCCAACGAATCTGCCTCGCCATCTACGTAAACTGACCCTCCAATACAACAACATAAGTCACATCCCTGCCTTCACATTCCGTCACATGCGGCCAGGCCTACAGTTTCTCCATCTATCCCACAATGCCTTGAGCAATCAGGGTATGGATCGAGTTTCTTTTGTTGGAACATACCGCTCACTAGTTGAGCTCCTATTGGACAACAATCGTCTGGCAGAGGTCCCTCGATGCGTTCGACAGTTTAAGAACCTGCAGGTGCTGAGATTGGACAACAACCAGATCAGGTAGAATCGCATGACTTGTTTGTTATCACTGTCACCTGCCAAAATCAATGAACATACCTCAAGCAAAAAACTTGCAAAAGTCAGTCAATACAGTACTTGGACCAGAGATTTCCTGAAGTGATGTAAGCAACAATTCCATTGCTAACTTGAAATGAATGTGGGAAATCTTGTCCTACTTCCATTTCAAAGATGAGGGGGGAAATCTCAACAATACACAAACAGTCTGCAGAGTTCAGATGTAGCATGTCTAAATTAGGGTCTAAAAAGGGTTTGTATGTTGTGGTTGCAGGCTGGTGAGGCAGTGGGCAGTGTGCCACCCTCGTAATTCTGGCTCCACCTTGGCTTCGGTCCACTTGGAAAATAATCTGCTGGAAATGGACAGGATTCCCCCAAATGCCTTCTCCTGTCTCACTGATGCTCAGGGACCGGTCCTCTATCCACAGCAGGGGCACTCATACAACAAATAGACCACACAGTGGGACATACATACATGGGGAGATACATACCGACAATATGTGCATCATCAAATCATACAGCTACTAAATTCTTTCTGGGACTTTTCTGTATACTTCACTGCTTGCTTTATCCATGCCTCAAACCCACCAGGTAGGGTTTAGAGAAAAATAGCTTTATCATTTGGTTTGTCAGTCAGCACTATGATTTTATCATCTCCAAAGCCATCTTTTTCTTTCACATCTTGTCTGTGATTAGGAAAATGACTGTAATGTTTCTGTATGAATTAAAGCAAATGTGTAATTTATACGGTAATGGAACTAATCATTAAGTGCTCTCGGAAGAGTAAAGGATAACACATTGCAGTGGAATCCGGATCCGCTCAAAACATCGGCTTTAATCTGTCTTTTCATTAAAGTATAAAGTTTAATACCTTATTTAGTATGTGATACCTTTAAGAAAATGAAGATTGGGATGGATTAACCTGTGTCTCTAGTCTAAGTCTGGGGCTTTCAGGAGGAGCCTTTAGTCAGGGTAAGTAGAAATAATGTAGGTGTGTTTGGACAGGGGATAGGGATACTGGGGTGCTCATGAAGCAGTCAGATCTTGGGACTGCAGCATGGGGGTCCTAGAGAGAAAATGAAAATGTCTAGTGACACAGTGTGAACCTCAGATGCCCATTAGAAAGGAAAATATAAACATCACACAGGTTCCCTATCACCAGATGAGCTCCAACATCAACATCCACCACCAGTTGCTCAGCAGAACTACATGGAGTCACTCTGACTGTGAGGGGGGCCTCAGTCGGGGCCTCCAAACATGTAGTGGTGACGTCAGTCACTGTAGGATTGTGAGCAGTAATTGGGGTGCTTGGGGTATGTGTGAATGAAAGTAGCGGGGCAGCACATTATTTGTGTTAGTAGTGAAGTAGGGAGAAAAGGTGAGGGACATGTTAGAGCAGTGGAGTTAAGGGAAAAACCACAGGCTGACTTTCAAGACACAAGACAGCGATTGTTCTTCGAAAACTATCTAAGCTGATCAGGGAAAGATGAGAAGAGCAGCAGTTCATGTCTAGTTGAGTCCAAGACGTGGCTAAAAGACAGAGAGGAAAAGAGATTTCGAACAGTGGAGGGAGGGAGGCAGAGAGCTGGGGCACGTTCTGAGCTCTTTTCCTGTTTAGGGAACTAAAGCCACTGGAGCTCTGGTGTCCTTCCAACCTTATTGACAAAGTGACTTCCCAGATCTCAATGTTCCCTCTCTCTTTCTCTCTGTGTATCTATTGCCACACTGTCAATCTTCTGATGTTTGCTCTTCTCCCAATGCATTTTCCTCTCTTACCTACTCATGCACAGTTAAGTACAAATAACTAACAATATTTTTTCAGTCTCAGCCAGGATCTCGGCCCCTTCAGAGATGCTCTGAGCTCTGTGATATGAGTGTGACGTAATGAGAGCCTTGTCTGTAACATTGCTGTGTCTTGATGAGAGCATAACAGAGCCAGAGGGGAAAGCACCAACCCTTGTTGCACTTTGTGATTGTTTTCTCTGAAACAACAGCACTTGTTCCATCCTGTATTATCATCAAACACCTGCGTTGATTCACAATGTAGTCAGCTTCTGTACACCAAATCTTGCTGCAACAAGCATGACATCTGTATTTGCAGTCTCACTGAAAAAAATAAACAATCTAAATATTTTATGAGAGCTGGTGCAAGTGCAAGCAATTCGGCAATTCAGTGTTAAAGTAGTCTCTTTAATTTGTTAATCCACCCGTGCAAAGACACAATAGGCTTTACGGTATATCACTTAGAGTAATTAATATAATTAAAATGATAAAATGTTGAGTCGTGTTCAGTGGATGAAGTCGTAATTTACAGGCGGTGCACTTGCTGTGTTGACTAGCCAGCTCCAGGTTTAAGTTTTCAATAGAGAGCAGTGTTTCTGTGGCTTTAAATGGAGAACAGAAGGTCCCCTGCAGATGCTAGAGTTACACGAGAGAGAGAAAGAGAGAGAGGGAGGACGAAGAGAGGGAGGGAAGGAGGACTGAGGCAGAGAGAGAGAGAGAGAGAGAGAGAATGAAGCTGGGTTATTAAGAGGCAAGCAGATGACAAAGTTAACAAGGTTATGGGAACACAGTACATGCATGGTCTGAATATGTGATATGAACACACACACATATTTATACACTTCACTTTCTCATCCTGGGCGTGTAATCACATGTTAGATTTCTGCTTTCAGTCTTGTGCATGTGGTCTAGTCTCCATAATTGTACAGTCATTTTACAAACAGCACATTACTGTCTGAGAAACATTTGCTAAATTCTGTAGTTCCTGCTTGTACAGGCAGAGCTGAAGCTTAACACAGAGAAAACCAGACAAAGTGGATCAGCTGTCTTTTTGCAGTTTCAGTTTTATCTTTGTAGTTTTGCACAGATGGATGCTCCAGCTTTGACCCTAAATCCTCCAACCTTCCCTCCACAGCTTGTCACAAGGGGTATTTTCAATTTGACAGGCTCACCACTTCAGGACCATCCATCATACTGCGTGTGACATGACTAAACTGTTAAACCGACATCCCATCACACCCAACAGATGTTTTGCATACTGTCAAGCTAAGGCCAGAGCCTATTTGTGAGAGGTTGACCGTAGAGCGGCACAGTGCTTTTCTTCTCCCATGCTCTGTCTGTTCTACCCGGAGACAGCAGCTTCCTGTGTTTGTTATTGGAGGAGTGGGGGAGTGCTGGCTGATAAAATAAAAAGCACCAGTACACACAGAGAGAAAAGCAGCAAAAGAATTTCTCTCCCTGACTCAGATGGGCCTCAGACACAAGAAGATAAAGCAGGAAAAAGGGGATGTCTGGGGACAGTTCCTTTGCAAGAACATGAGATTGGTTTCCAGTGTTAAGGGTCAACTATTTAGGGTCAACAAGAATGTGCTTACTGCAGTGTGTAGGAGAACTGGCCGCTCAGCCATCAGCTCATCCATCCGGTGTGCTCATCCTTGATAGCCAGCAACATTAATGACTATGAAGTAAGCTTTCATTGGGCTGAATTCCAAATATAAAAAAAAAAACCCACTTTGGTCAATATAATTCTCCTCCACACAAAGGCCCACACACTGGCAGCACCCACGCAAGAGCTAACATGTAGGTGTGCTAATCTCTAGAGACACGTTTACTCGTAGGACAAAAAAAAGAGTTTAATTTGGATGCCAAGCCCTCTAGCTACAGACCAAAGCCATAATCAACTGAACCACAGCGAGAGAGAGAGGGCGAGAGAAAAGGCAGACAGAGAAATAGAGTGAGAAACAGTGAAAAAGACTGTATCTACAAAACGAAAAAGAGAGGAAGCCGAGAAAGGAGGAATGTTATCTACAAGAATATTTCTAAAGACCTTTATCAAAACTCTGTCTCCTGCCAACGCCCCTGCAGGGCATTGATCTGGTCTGCATGCCTTTTCCACTACTGTGGTTACTGCACTCTTTACAAGAAAGAAAGGCATACAACTGAACAAAAAATGATATCCAGGAGTTTTAGTCTTCGTGTCATGGTCTTGGGGTTTCTTGTGTGTCTTGTCTCTGTGTGTTTCCCTTCTCCTCCCCCTCCCCTGTTGCCTCTGGTCTGGGTCGGTGTGACACGGCTGAGTTTCTTTCTACACACCTGCTTCTTGACCTGATTACTCTCACCTGCCTCCCATCAATTTCATCAGCCTGCTGCATATATACTCCAGTTCTTCAGTCTTTAATAGTCAGTCAGCTACTGCAGTAGTTTGTGTTCTTGGCCGCTCACTAGTAATTCCAGTTTGTACCTTTTGCCTCACTGCGTCTTATTACAAGGTTGATTATTCTCTCTTGCCTCCAGTATCCTTCCCTGGACCATTCTCTGCCTCTCTGCCTGCCTGTCCACCTACCTGCCCGCCTGGACTCAAGATCTCTTCCACCCTCTCATGCCACCTGGACCAGAAGCCCGCCTCGCCACCGGATCCCCCCCCCAATTCTCCCTTCGTCGACTGGTCTCCGTCCCTCTGTCCCTCCCGCCTCCATCCACCCTCTCCCTGTGTTTTTGCAAGAAACTCTGTTTATTCAACTCAACCATGCCACTGTCTGCGCTTGGGTCCGCTCCAGTGATCCTTACACTCTGCTTGCATTCATATGACTGATGGGGGGAAATTAATATAATTTGATGCTCAAAGTCCTGAGGCAGCAGAGCTCATGGATAACGTGTAGATAGCTGCAAACGTCTGTGTGGCAGAGTTTGCACAAGGTCAGAAAAGTTCCCAGATAGTGTGGCTTGCCAAACTCACTGCTTCGCCCTGGGTGCTGGCAATTTGGAAAGGAAATCAGAGAGTCCGTGAGAAAACACACTTCATCCTGCCAAAACTAAATTTAATAATACAAAATAAAAACTGTGAGAAGACACCAAATCATATGTTTTATAATCACAGTCCTAGAAATACATTTTTCTGCATGATTTTGGTGGAGCTTGGTGGTGTCACCCTGTTCTCTCCCAGTAATCAGAGAGACATGTGTTACTCTGTGTTATGCAATTAAATAGTGGTTGATTTAAAAAATAAAATAAAATAAAATCCTTCTTCCTTAAACTTCCCTGGAAGAATGGCCTGGGGTTTTCCTTTAATAGACCCTTTCACAGACCAACAATGTGACGGACATGCACAATACATATACAGCAAAAAGGTTTCTGTTATCTTAAAGTAGAAGATCAACACATTCTAAAACTAAAATGGTGGTTAACTTAAATGTTATGTTAAAGGTGATGCTTGGGGGGGGGGCAGGAACTGTTTTAATACCACAGCATGAAGACACTTTTGCTACTCTTTAACAATTCTTTATAGGAGCCACAATAAAGGTTCACTAAGTGGGTTTCCCAAGGTGCTACTGTATATTGCAATTGCACTGTAGCGAAGTCTGTCTGAGATGCTTCAGACAATCCCATGCTTTAGCTTGTATTTTAAGTGGCAGTGATAAAATGAAGACAATCTAAATTGTCTTCAAAAGCAATTAATTACAGACCTCAGACACAAAGTTCAAAAACAATGCTTTGTCCCCTTGTCTTCCTTCTTCTTTACGAAACAGCAGCTATGTAATATTAAAGGGAACATGTTTTGTGTACTTTAACAATTTTATCTAATAGATAGAAAAATTACAATAATGTGAAGCCATTTAAAATGTAATGTGTTACTGCTGTCATCATATTTAGTCTATTCATGTCATTCCTATAATATTAGGTTTATTTTATATTTGCATAATGCCACTTTATGAATTATCATAAAAATACTAACTTTAAATTACACAACTCCTGTTACTGTACCAGCTACTATAATAGCAGAGAAGTACTGTACTTAGAGTCAAGCCTCTCCCCCTCCTCCTCTTCCTCTTCCCTCCATCCAAAAAGGGGAGGCTGGCTTGTAAACTTTATGGGCTTGACCCCCCCACGGCTCTCAGTCATTTCCTCGGGTTGGACTGAAACGAGCACGCACGGTGCCCTGACACGGAGGCACAGAGGCACACGGCGGCGGAGCAGCTGCGGCTGGATGACAGAGGACCACGGGAAAATACTGCAATAATCCCTGAATGTGATGAAAATATAGGACAACACTTTTTTTTTTCAATCTCCAGGATAAACTGACGCACAAAGGGATTAAACACCCTTCAACCTACTATTCTTGGAATTTGGAATTAATATCTTATTTCTATCCATAAGGTAGGGGAGATGGGTTATTTTATGTGCTATTCAGTCTTATAACTGACCTAGGGGAAACTTTTTCATTTCCCATTTTAGGCGGAGCTTTACAATTATTACAAGATAATTAAATAGTGTACAAATACTAGACCTTCATGGGAAATTACAAAATGTATGTGACATATAGAAACTTTTAAACTGTAGTTAAACCATACTAATATCAATAGAATTTGAATTCTAGTTGCTATAAACTCTACTGCTACATATTGTTGTATGTTCACATTTTTTGTACATTGCTACAATTTATGTTTATTATCTATTTATTATATTTATATTTATTATAAACTTTTATAGTTTCAGTTAAAGTTCGCAACACATAACCTATTACATTTGCAGACCTATTTGTTTCCCCGCCGCACGATTATAAGAATATAATCTGTACCGTCAACCTGTTGCCCGACGCTGTCATTTATCGACCCGCTCTTACTTCGGAGTTACACTAGATGGCGCAACGAGTCTCCAAAGACGACGGGAGCTATCATTAGAGGATGCGATAAAAGGCAAAACGTTCTTTTTAGCTCACAATACCCTCAAATCAATGCACCACTATTCTCTAATCAGACTGTAAATGTAACACATTTATGGCGTCCATCCCTGCATCATCATCTAGGCAGAATAATTATAGTGTAACGTGCCAATCAAGTCAACCCGTTCTATTACACAGGCCTGCACTACCCTCAAATTCAGCCCCTGCATACACAGTGTTCAGACTGAACTGTGTTGAGAGAAGTGTGACCTGGGAAACTTTATTTGACAAGAAGAATATTATAGCGTGCTCTTTTCCTTGCAGTGTTTTATTTAGTCACACAATATAATGCAGACAAACGTACCATTATGGGAGGACTTTTCCTCCCCATCTGTGGCACCGTTCTGTCCTGTGTCTAATGTCCAGCTAAGGTGAACTTCCAGGCATGAGCCATTTTTACTAATGCATTTAACTGAGTCATTTTACTACAAGGACAGAGCAAACAGTGTGTGGCTGTGGACTCAATGGTCAGAAAGTCAAAATGATGGTCTAAATATATCTGTTTCCTGGCCTTCTAGCTTGCCTGTGAGCTAACCATCCTAGACCCGCTAGACTGCCTGTTTTGTGCTTCTCACTGCCTGTCTGTCCATCTGTCTCAGCAGCCATCTCAGTGTTTTATATCATCATTTGGTTCTGAGGTCAAACTTGTTTCCCTGTAGCTTCATATTCCCCATTTATCTGTTTAAGTTGGATGCCAGTTCTGTGGTTACATTTGAGCTCTGGAAACTTTGTCTTTGCCATGTTTTGCCAATAAAATTGATTGTTCCATTTTGTTTTTTGAAAAAGCAGCTGTTGTTTACAGTCTCTATTCATAGCCCACTTATGGTACCAACTTTGGAATACTCCACATACTTTGAATGGGGCTCATCTGCCGACAGGCATGGATCCTCAGGTCAGTTGTCCTGCTGTTGACTAATTTGGCCCTTCTTTGTTTTTCTCTGTTGCTCTGCTCTCTGTTCTTCTCTAGTTAGGCCTTGTCTCTGCAGCACTGAGCAGCTTGCCACCACATCCAAGCTTGGCGGCAACAGAGGAGCTGCCAAACAGTTCCTTTTTTTAGGGATAGCAGTCACCAAATTACAGCCGCTGGGGCAGTTAACTCCACCAGAATGCTCCTACCGGACCCGCCTAGCACTAACAGCCTGTATGTCTGAAGAGTGCATCAATTTGGGTTGTGTGTGTGTGTGTGTGTGTGTGTTCACATGTGTGGAAGGAAGGAGACATGGCACAAGGAAATAAGAGAGGTCTGCCAAATGACCAGATCATTTTGGAGGTAGACTTCTTTTTGACACCAAACTATATAGATGGTTTACATGTGTTCGTGTTTGTGTGTGTGTGCATGTGATTATTTGTTTGGGCCAGCTTGTATACACACAAGAAAACATTTATGTGAGTTTTTACATTTGTGTTTTTCTAGATGTCAGAGTTTATTGCAGCTCGGATCCTGTTCAGAATAACACGATGAGTTGGGGGGGAAAAAACAGAACTTTCTGAAAACAAACGAATATCCCATGAAGCAACTCCAGCCAAAATTAGATTTATTCTCTGCAACACAATACTAAGCTGAGTTAAATATTTTGTGCTCTGTCAGCACTGTGATCACTTTGAGCTACCATGTGATGTTAATTGGCACTGAGTGTTGACGTGGCGACAGCCAATACACCAGCGTTGTGGCGCCAGCTGGCACTCTTGGTAAGCTCTCTGCCCCACCTTAACTCCGCTCACACAACTCCCATCTGCAGAGTATGTAGACACTGAGAAAATGAGACAACTTTTTGATTGATATTGTGAGGCTTAATGGATTCTTGGCATCTCCGGCTTTGAGGGTTCATGGGGTTGCTTAAGACGCAGACAAGAACAGAATAAAACATGCAGCGATAAAAGGAGTTGTGTGCATATAAAATGTGATGATTTTACAATCAACAATTAAAACTTTCTCTGTGGAAAAAGGTAGCAGCATATCATATGACTCAAGAGAAGAGGGGGGTTGTGTGTATGACTGGGTGGGAGGTAATAGTGATTGCTTTTCTCTTGACTGCGGTCATGGAAGACCAAACACTGAGTGTTGTATCTTAAGGAGATGATTATCCTTGGCAGCACAACGATCATATAGCGTGAATATGTTTGTTTAGCTTGACAAGGGCAATAGGCTGCCTTGTGGGAACTCTAGTCACATCAAAGTAATTGCGGTGGATGTGATGGTTGACAAGCACCCAGCACTTGATGGATAGTGCATTTAGGAAATGTAAAGCTGATCTCAGTCACCGGGTGTGGGAAACTCAAACAACTCATACACTTGTAGGGTGGCTAGTTCACCAGATGGTGCTTTCATGGACACCACTGTGTGCATCTGTCTGTCCATACACCCATCCCTGAATCCTGTCTAATATCTTCTCTGTTGTCCTGTCCCCATAGCCGTTTCTTCACCTTTCAAATCCAATTGTAAACCACTGGAATTCATATCTTCATAAAAGTGTCACTTGACTGATGCCTGTTACAACAGCTTCAGCTAATTCCCAGTGTGTGTGTGTGTGTGTGAGAGAGAGAGATTCACACACTGGGCATGAGCCAACCCCCTTTTGAAGGGGAATTTCCTCCCGTTTCTTCTTTTCTTTGTTTTATTGAAGGAAAACATTCACTGATGCTGAGCGATAAGGCCAGGTCTGTAGTTGGCTTTTAATACATGCCAAAGGTATTATAGGCTTTAGTATTTCTGTCTATACTTAGAGGCTGAGCTTAAACCATATAGCTTAAGGCCATATAGTGCAGATGAGAAATTATTGCGAAGACAATACTGCTTATTAGTACCTGTGATGTAAGTGTTAATTAGACACTTTCCTGTGTCTTTTGCAGCTGTGTCAATCACATCCTTCTTGCTACTGCTGACACACAACTCCCACTCTTTCTTTCTGTCTGTCTGCCTCATGATTGTCATTCTACTCTTATGTTTTTCTTTTACACCCCCAGCCCACACAAACACACACACACACACACACACACACACACACACACACACACACACACACACACACACACTCCACAGCACCTCGGAGACAAACACAATGAGCGAGTCAAGAATAGCCAGCCATCCATCCACCCATTAAACCACTCTCGGCCTTTGGATGGGCGGAGAGCCAAGGCAGTAACAATTAAGATTGAAGCCTTTGGACTGTTTTCGTCTCAGACCGGATGTTTCACAGCTTAACTGCAGGGAGAAGAGAGGGATTTATATGTACATACACCATGGCCAGATAAAAGTGGTTATTACAGTCAGAGAGGCTGCTCGGTTGTGGGATGTAGTTTAGTCTTATCGTCGTGTTGTGTTTACAGTAGCCTTACACATCAGCCCTGAATGATGATAGACTGTTCTTGTTCCTGTCTCACTTTTGTTCTAGTCCATCATTCCCATCACCTATGTCTGCAAATCTTCATCCACTACAGTATAGCTACAAATAGCTGACAAATCATTGGTTTGCACCAATGCTCCACAGATGAGAGCATTGGTGCCACATTTTTTTGATTTATGATATATTCTTGTTATACCTCCCATGAAGTTGCAGGAATTGTAGATGTATGAATAAGTCTGGTGGTGTCTTCTGTGTATTCTTTTGTGTGTTGCATGTCATTGTGTACTGACTATATATGCGCTCGCTGTGTCCTTTTGGCAGCATTCTTCTGACCAAGCCAAGGCCAGTGGTGTTTTTTTTGTTTCTGCAAAATGGTATAATTTGGCAGCTATTTTTATTGCACGGAGCAGACTGCAGGGGCCAGTTATTCATGCTTCCCAGCCAGGTCCACATCCTGCACAGGCTTTTAGTTTTACATGTTAGTTTTAATGTTTATATATAATACGTGTATTTCTTTGAATAGAGCACTCTACAGTTGCAATGGATTGCATTAGTAACTTTAAGGCCAATGGTCAAATTGTTTCTCATGTATTGTCCTAAATAAATCAGAATAATAGTAAGTGTTGAAGTTGAATTGATAAGCATGTGTTGATAATATCCCTTACACACTGTGATGTATGTTCTCTGACCACATTCTTGGATTTCTTTGAGTGTTTTTGTTACGGCTCTACTTTTGTAATTTAAAGGATCAGTATCAGTTCAGAGAGCTTTTTTTTGTGTGGAATGAGAAGCCTTTCCCCAACATAAAAAAAAGCCCTGGAAACCCCCCTCACATGTTTTATTATTATTGCACTCTCCCTTTTTAGACCATTCAAAGGCTTGTGAACAGTCTGTGCTTCTAGAAATATACAGAGACATTAGGTGAAATAGGCAGGGCAAAGACCAAGCAAGTAGTGGCTTGGTAAGCAAGCAATGCAAGCAACCGTGTTACATTTAGTAGAATAAGAGATACAATAACTGAAATTCAATTTAAGGAATATTAAATGTGAAGTGCAGTAGAAACTCCCAAACACACTACTCCAAATTTCACCCTAAAACATCTGGTGGAAATAAATGGTGTATAACCTTTTCTTCTCTTCCTCTCTTATGTTGACAGTATTTCCCTGAACCTTTATTCCTTTTGATTGGTATGTTATTTCTACCTCTCTTGCCTCCTTTCTCTTTTTCACCCATCTCTTGGACCTGATAGTGCTTGCCTTCCTCTTGCTTCCAATGAAAACGAGATCATGTTGCAACAGGATCCTTTAACTTCTCCGGAAAGTCAATTTGGAAGCTAACCATTGGCATCAAGACTTCCCAGCCTTCTGTAGGATTAGAGAGAAGGAATTAACACGACAAGGTTAGAGATTATAGGGGTTTAGGGCACCCCGGACTCCAGTGTAGAACTATGGGCTTTACTTCATAGGATTATCCTCAGGTTAAGGGTTACAATTTCCTGCTGTAAGGATCAATTGACCTGGTAATAATTTGTTTTTCTTGGAATTAGGTTTCAGGTTGAGCGGGTGGGGTGGTTGCCCTGAGGTGTTAGTTAGGTCAGTGCCGGCAGGATGGAGCAAGGAAACAAACACAGACACATATTGCTCACATGTCTGGTGACCTTAATGTGTGTGTGTGTGTGTGCACAGCTATGACATCATGGAGTCTGTTTCATGACATGCGTACACACTCAAACACATTTACGTGCACACAGATGCACTTTTACTTGCTATTGCACGCCCAGTTCTGCCTCTAAATTAGTTGAATGGTGGCTTTGTTTGACCGCTTGCATGAATAAAGTTTTCCACCGCTGAGGTGATGTCCTCTACACTATCTGATTGGCCATTGAGGAGAGATTTTCTCTCCTGGAAATCGACTTGGTTATGCAGGAAGCAAACTGTGACATTTTGTCAGTGTGGTTTAAGTGACTTTCATTCTCAGAGACACTCCTGGCGAGTTCCTGAGGGGGAACGAGTCCATTTCTCCTCACCAGCCTCCAGTTCCTGGTCTGCCCGTGGGGTGTGGTATAAACAGTGGGGCTTTGTAATTAAAGATAAGCAGACCATTTCATAATATATATGTTCATTTGACCATTATCCTTAGCTATGAATTTAAAGCCCTCGTGCACATAGCTGGGTTAACCCGTTAGGGAGCCCAGGGGCAAGTTTGCAATTGACGCCCCCCATCGCACACACACAAACACACACACACACACAAACCACCTCCTCCTCATGGCGCACTGTGTATGGACTTTGTCGCCCACGTGTTCACGTTCAGTGCACACAGCAGACTAGACATGGCAGCATCATTATTTTCCCTGAAACCAACCAGTAAGTCTATGCTGTATTAACACTACCTGGTAAGAACAATATAAAAATAAAGCCCTTAAAAGTAGATTTCAACACACTTGCATTCTAAATTATTGTAAGGATTTTGTAATTAATCAAATTACCAAATATCAACTGATATACAGTGAACCTGGGGCTTTTGGGGCCCCTGGGGGCAGTCGCCTGCTTTGTCTGAGGGTTATCCAGCCGGGCTCCTGCACTTATAATTCCTAATATTTTTATTTTATTTTACAACATCCCACACATTTAGAATCCATATGCATATTCCTGTCTACTCTTGTATAAATATTAGAAACACCTCTCAGTGTAATGCAATAAAGTTCACCAGCACAACAAACCACAGCAACAGACAGTTTGAACAAAAACAAAACTTTTTGAATGTAGGACTTGTTTTAGGACTGTTGTATTTGAGTGCATTAGTTTTAGCTTCTTGTAGCTAATAAGCCTGCTACTGAGTATGTACATCCATGTACAACAAAACTGATGCTGCTCTCCTTCCTTCTTGTTTTTTTTCTCAGGTGTTTAAGTTAAACATGTTGCCACATTGCTCCCTCCTGCTGTTGCTATGTGTGGCCCGGCTGCTCTCCATCTCCTCGGCCCTGCCCTTCGAGCAGAGAGGCTTCTGGGATTTTGCCATGGACAGTATGGACAGCGGCGGGATGATGACGATGATGAGGGACGAGGAAGAAGGCTCTGGTCTGGATGATATCCTGCCCCGTGACATGTGCCCCTTCGGCTGCCACTGTCAGCTCAGGGTCGTCCAGTGTTCTGACCTCGGTCAGTGAGAGAAGGCCAGAGGCCAGAGTGTGAAGGAAAGAGAGAACATCAGAGAGAGAGAGAGAGAGAGAGAGAGAGAGAGAGAGAGAGAGAGAGAGAGAGAGATGCATGTCTGTGATGCTTTGTCATCATTTCTATGTATGTGTGGGTGTCAAGAGGTTGAGGAATGAAAGGAAAGCAAATTAGCTGAATGAGCATGACCTGAGCCTTTCATGACTTTTATTGCTCCAGAGAATAAAGCCCCTCTTTGGTGTATTATCTAAGAGAGGAATTTCTTCCTCGGGAAAAAGCTAGTGTATTTTGACAAGGGATCTTTGAGGGATTTTGTGTTCCAGACTTTGTGTGTAGATACTGAGTGGGAAAAGGAAGAGAGACGTGGTTTGAGCAGAAAAGGTCAAGAGAAGGATGGAGGAAGAGAAAATAAGGGAGATGAAAAGGGAGCAAAAGAGGGAGGAAGGCAAAGAGAAAGACACAGTGGACGAAAAAAAAGGGAAACTGGGGGGATAGACGGGATGAAAAGTTTATAATTTCCTCACTGTCTTTAAAGAGCTGTTTTATGTTGTTTTTGGGACATGGACACCCAAATGGAAACCCAAAACGGGTGGAGGATGGAGGGAAGGATGAGTTAGTTTAAAGAGCTTTAAGGATGAAGGAGAAGATTAAAAGAAAAAGATGATGGAGAGATAAAAGTGTAGCATTTATGTGTACGATTGAAAAGTTTTTGAATAAGAATAAGGATGTGAGGATTATGTTATGAGTTCCACTAGAAAAATGTAAAAAGCTACTTTTCTGGGAAGTTACAGGGATACAAAAATATTCGTCTATTTCTTGACCCATCAACAATACCTCAAACTATGATTTTCATGATGTTACAGTCTGCCTTTGACATAATTTTAGTCATGTTTCCATGCAATGACATGTTAAAATTTCATGACTTTAGATATTATAAATGCATGCTATTCTTCTTCATCTATCCTTATATGGCCAAAGAAACTGCATTCAGTCTTATTTGTGGATATAGAAATTCATCACATTATACTGGCAATATAACTCTAATAAGCTGTCTGTGTTTAGACAAAATGGTTTTGTTGAATCATCATTTTGCAAGCTCTATATATTTACTGGCACTGTCCCTGGTCTCTCTGCAGCGGGTAAATGTGGAAGCGTATAATTTCCGAGATGTCAAGTGCCTATTTAGAACAGATGGCGGTGGCGTCTGTCTCCTCTCACCGTGCATCCCAGCATGATGTTGGGTATTTGTGTTCAGGGGTGCTGGGGTTTAAGAAGGTGCTAGTTTTGTCAGTTTGCGGTAAAGGCTTTCAAATTTGTGGAAGATATGGGTGAAGCGCTGTGGTTTGGGGTTTAGAGGGATTCACTTAGTAAGGGTGTTGGTGAAGCAGTTGGGAAAGTTTTTTCAGGTTTGCTCATCATGTCTGTCAGGCTAAATGCAGGCATACAAATTTGAAGGCTTCTAGCTGGCATGATGCATGTCAAAAGCTGCAGGTGTTGACTGGAAGGTTCATATTTCCTACCACATGAATCCACCTTGTAACATTCTGCACCTTCAGAGTCATATTGCTCTCCAAGCAATTATCTCTGTGATAACTGTATTACATTTGAGAAAAGTAAATCATATAGACTGCGTTTGATTTGTAATTTAAACGGTATACCAACGATTTAAATTGATCTTTCACCTACAGTTTAAATTCATTTATCGTTGCTCCCAGAAGGCAAAATCATGCTTAATTCCACGGATAAGGCTACACCATAAATTTCCTCTTAAGCCACTGCATCTCTCATCACTGCGTAGACATGGTTTGAACTGAATGTCGGAGGGAGCTGCTGAGGGTTTGATCCTGTGTGTTGACATGGAGGGTGTGGTGCAGTACAGGCAAAGTCATATATCTAAACTTAACTTTAGATGGACAGCTATGGGTACAGGCCAGTGGGTCAGATGTGGTTGGTGGCAAACTGGATCCCAGTGGGACAGCTGGCGCTCTCTCTCCAGCAGGTCTGGTTGCATCATGGTCGTGGTCCAGATGAGGTCGGCCCTGGTCGGGATTTCGCTTACCATGGTTTGTCTGCACCACTGACCACATCTGATATACTCGTCCACGTGGCTCTGTGATGTGGTCTTGTTAATGATCACTGGTTGCTGTGTTTGTGTGTGTGCTGAGTCATTTTTCCAGAGGCATCCCGGAATGGCGTGGAACAGTGCAGGTGTATTTCTTAACGCTGTCCACTTATTGTAACCCATTCTTAGCTTTTATGAATTTATTGCTTGGTAAACAATATTTATAAGTAACCCTAACCCTAACAGCTTTTGGTGTTTATGCTTGTCACTGATGTTGGGTTTACTTCTTAGCAGGTGTCACAAAGAAGCCAAAATTAAGACACTTCCCAAATGAAGTGGCAGCTTCACCACTCACACATTAACACACACAGCTTGTATTTTTCTATGTCTCAGTGTTGTGCCTGTCTCCCTTTCATTTGATGTTTGATTTTGCTCGTGGTATTTAAGTCACATCCTTTGTGACTTCTGTTAAATAGAAACCAGATGGAAAACATCTGGTGTCCCCATCTGGTGTGAGGGGAATTTGCGTTTCTGTATGTGAGAATGTGTGTGTGTGTGCATGCACATTTTTTGCGTTGACAAACCAGTAATGTTATGAGCTGCATTGACGTCTCTGTGTGACCTCCATGGTTGTGTCTATGTCCACCTCTCATTAAAATAATAGACGAGTAGGCCAAAAGTGCTCATTTGAGATAGTGTGGGAGTGTGATTGGGTGGATTTTTTGGCCTGATGGAGGTTTTAAAACACACATGACTATTTATTTTCCATGGTGTATGTCTGACTAAGATATCCTAAGAGCTTGCCCATTGAAAACAAACTGGTTTTTAGGGTGTTGGTTCACAGTCATCCATGGAAGCATTTAATGGAGTATGATTCCCTTCTGTGTTTTTATTGGTCTTGTCCTCAGGTCTGACCGAGGTGCCAAAGAATATTCCTCTGGACACCAAATTCCTGGACCTGCAAAACAACCGTATCACTGAGCTCAAAGAGAATGACTTCAAAGGTCTCACTAACTTATATGTAAGAGACACACAGTCTTACATACATGATGTCCCTCTCAGCATCTTTCAGTGATGTGTAGCCAACTCAGTTAAACTTGTATTGGCTTCAGCAGTGTGAAATATCATTATAACCCTCCGTTTCCTCCGAGATTTAGAGGTTCATTTCCTTTCTTTTTTGCTCTCCACCACCCTTTTGCTCTGAGAGCTTTAATTGTATTAAGTTTGAGCCTGAAGCCAAATGGAAGTATTCAAGCTCACATCTTTGCCTCTCTTAGCAGAAAAGCTTTGCTCACTCCTGACCCGCATTCAAGAGCGGTGACCAAGAGCAATATTGAGTCTGGCAGCATAGAAAACTCCAGACATGACATTATACAATAACATCTCTATTAAGGTCTGTTTACCTCAGCCAGCATCTGTCTCCATCTTTCAGCCAGTGCAGGTGGAGACACAGTCTGCTGAGTGACAAACTGCTGTGAATTGCTGCTGTTTTATTCACTTAAACACATTCAGTAGGGACAGAGGATGCAAACACAAACTCTTGTGCATTCTGTGTATTATTTTTAGCTTTATTTTCTACCTGTCTGGATGCTACTGATGTTTTCACACAGATCAAATAAAGTGGGTGTTAAATTTAGCCTCTCCACAGTTACTGTTTTCTTTTTTTCAGGGTCTGTCTCTAAGAAATAACCTTATTTCCAAAGTCCACCCCAAAACATTTGTGCCTCTGAAGCACATGCAGAAGCTCTATTTCTCCAAGAATCTGCTGACCACTATTCCCAAGAACTTGCCTGCCTCTCTGGTTGAGATGAGGATCCACGAGAACCGCATCAAGAGGGTGGCAGCTGGAGCCTTCGCAGGGCTGGGCAACATGAACTGCATAGGTCAGAAATGTTGATGACTTCAACAAATCCAGGCTATATTCAGTGGTATAGCATTGACATTGGATTTTGAAGATTAAAGAGACTGTATTTTATTTCATGCCACAAATTCCCTTCATCTTGCAGAAATGGGAGCAAACCCCATCCAGAACAGTGGTTTTGAGCCTGGAGCTTTCAAGGGGCTGAAACTGAATTATCTGCGTATATCAGAGGCCAAACTGACTGGGGTGCCAAAAGGTAACAACCCATCTGTGTGGCTAAAATGCGAACATATTTACAATGAAGCCATTTGACGTTTTTAGGCTGTGTTGAAAGAGTAGTTCAGCATTTTGGGAAATATGCTTATTCACTTAGATGACAAGATTGATACCACTCTCATTGTCATGTCTTGACAATGACGTCACTGCACCCGTCCAAGAAATGGCATGTAACCCCTCCCCCCCCGCTTCGATTTTTGTATCCATTAAACAAACAAGATATAACATCTTAATTGATGAGTTTTAGAGGTTCTGGCAGGTTGGTTATTTTAACCTTTGGACAGAACCAGGCTGGCTGTTTCCCCCTGTTTTCAGTCTTTATGCTAAGCTAGGCTAATCGGCTGCTTGTTGTAGCTTCATATTTAACTGACAGACATAAGAATGGTATCAATCTTCTCATCTAACTCTAAGAAAGCTACTAAGCACATGTCCCAAAATGTCAAACTATTCCTTTAAGTACCTCTAACTAGAAGTGCCAACTTCAGAAAGGGCTATGTGATATAGGACACAGAAAAAAGGAATGGACAACTAAAGTGGAGCCTTACAGATATGGTGTTTGTCTTTCAGATCTCCCAGATAGTCTCCATGAGCTTCATCTCGACCACAACGAGATCCAGGCTGTGGAACTGGAGGACCTGAGCCGCTATAAAAACCTGTACAGGTACCATACACACTTCAACATTATACAAATGTTTAACCATAACTTATTTATTACACCCTGGGGTATTTGCTTGCATGTCTGTGAAAGATTATTCTGTGGGTTAAAAGTAATACATCCCCAGTCAGCAGTGCCCGTCATGGGTAATATTATGAACTACACTCACATCCCACTATCAAGTTGCAGGATAACTGTTAGTGTATGTTTGTACTGGCTTATTCCCACTCCGATCAAAATAGCAGTCTCTCCGCATCATCTAATGTAGTTTTCAACAAGAACGTTAACTTGAATTTCTTTTTTTAAATAGGCCTTTTCTTTTAGTTGAAAAAGCACTGGCGTTCTTCTGTTACACTCCTGTTTTCTTTTACCACTTTTCTACATAATTCTCATCTCTAATGTGGTTATTTATGGTCACAGAAGTAGTACCAGGTCCTGTGGTCCTAAGTCTCATTCTGGCTTAATATTCCCTTCTTCTATTATATTTATCAGATAATTTGCAGTTACTCCAGCTCACACTAGTAAAACAGTGTTAAGCTAAATGTACCATGCAGTGGCCTAATTTCTGCCTATTTCACATTTTTCCCCTTGTCTCACTTTTTCCAGGTTGGGCCTTGGCTTCAACCATATTCGCAACATAGAGAACGGCAGTCTATCCTACCTGCCCAGGCTGAGAGAGCTGCATCTGGACAACAACCGTCTCACTCGTGTTCCCAAAGGCCTTCCAGAAATGAAATACCTGCAGGTGCTTCTAACATGCAGACATTTAGTAATTGCAATCTGAGATTGAATCCCATGTTGCTTTACTCACCCTCTACTTTGCCACTCCTGCTTTCCAGGTAGTGTACCTCCATTCCAACAACATCAACCAGGTGGGTGTGGATGACTTCTGCCCTCGAGGATTTGGGATGAAGAGGACGTTCTATAACGGCATCAGCCTGTTTGCTAACCCTGTCAACTACTGGGAGGTGCAGCCTGCCACGTTCCGCTGTGTCAGCGACCGGCTGGCCATTCAGTTTGGCAACTACAAAAAGTAAAGACAGGGGGATACTGAGAGGTGGAGAGAGTGAGGGAAAGATGATGGAAGGGCACAGATAATTTAAATGATGAAAAAAACTTGAGAGTTCGAAAGAAGGAAGTTCATATTTGAAACAATTGATTATTTAATTATGATTATGATTATTATTATAATTGTTTTTGGAGAGAGGATGAGTGATGAAGAAGATGGGTAATAAACAAATGAAATAGAAAGGAAAGTGAAAAATATAATCACACAAGGAAGGAAGTGGAAAGCAAAGCGCTTGCAGTACTTTACCTGAGTACCTGGGGAGAATGTTTTTCCTTTACCTAAATCAATGAAAATTTGTACTGAACACTTGTGAATCATTTCATTCCATATTTTTTACACAATAGTGCTTATTGTGATATAGGTCACTTTGTTTTATCAACATGTTTAAGATAGAAAAAAATAGAAAAGCAATGCATTATAGATTTTTTTAAATATACGTAAAGAGGTGCTCTGTAAAACTTTCTGTGTGCCAATTTGGATATACATGACATTGTCTCTGTTTCACTGGTCTGAAGCCATTTGGCCCTCAACTCTGTGATTAATTATTAATTAGTTATTAATAAACAACTAGTCACAGATTTGGGGATATTTTCCACAATTTACGGACACAAAAACAATTTCACAAAGGTTTACCTGTTCAAAACCATTTTGTATATATCATGGCAGTTGAATGATTAAAAGGGCAATAGGTACATTTTTTTATTCCCCTCATCAGTGTTAAACATATTTTCTTATTGATCTGAGGTAACTGAACCACCAGCCTGCCTGTGTAATGAGTCTATTGTGTGCCTTTACTAAATAATATGCTCTTTGTATGATACTTTATTACAGTATTTAATACAGGGACATTGAGTAGTAGTGGGGATTTGTCCCAGTTAGAGAAAACACACGTCCGCTGTGCTTTGACACAATGAAGGCATGTGTGTTTATATAGTGCTACAAACAACAGAAGTGTAGATGCATTGTTTTGCACAATTTTTCTGTTATGCTTCATCTGCTTCAGGGTTATTGGAGGGTTAGCCTGTTTACACATTTGCTTTACGTATCCTGTCCTGTCTCTGTTCTGTAATCTGACAAGCTACTGCTGCATGGGAATAAAGACATTTTTAGGCTGCTGCATAAAGCCAGAGAACAACCGATGCCCCCTGGGTTGGATGCTGTGTGAGAAATAAAGAAGAAATATACTTTTGTGTAGAGACATTTTAAGCTCACAACTTTATAATTAACAATGCACACTACAAACGCATACAGCAAGCTTGCATTCAATTTATGACAAAAATGGATCCTTTGAACATTTGTGGGATTTTAGGAGGTTGGATCCTCCCAAATCCTGAATAGTAAACAGACGGAGTTATTTATATAATTTTGGTCCTTAAAATGTAAAATGTTCAAGTCATGAATTTGTCATCAGTTTGACTCCATATCTTAATTTCAATATGAGCATTTCATCTGACATCTTTATAGGGAAAATAAAGTCAAAATAGTCATACTTACCCACTTTAACAGTGTCTTATCTCAACTAAGAGTCTTTTTTTATTTGATTATTGATGTTTTGTGGCTTTTTGGATTTTCTATGTATGTTTTTGAGTCAGAATAGTTTTTTGCCACACGAAATATCTTGACTAGTCATACCACCATTTTTTTCACCAAGTTCCTCTGTAGGGTGTTTTTGCACTATCTTCAGCACTTATGAACACACACACACACACACACACACACACACACACACACACACTAATGTAGCGGTATTGTAATAAGTCAGGCTCTATATTTATGGTCATAATTCTGTCTAATCTAATTAGGATTCAGTTGATATTTATGTTATGAACTCCATAATTAGCAGGTTATACATCCGGTTTGGTGATATTTGGAAGTAGTGGGTTTAAATCCTGTTTGGATCTTTATTTATATAGGCTGTATCAATGTCTTTTGAATCAAAATACATGTTGCTGTATGGTGGCCAAATCCACTTCCACACTGGCGTTCTCAACTTCATTTGCATCCAGATTAATAATCGGCTTCTCCTCGGATTATCAATTCGTCATCAGTGGCAAAATCACAATTTCATTATCATTTTCAAATGTGCCGTTTAGCGCGTCACCGCGGTGCGCCCCAGCCCATCGGATTCACTGGTTCAGCGATACAGCCGTGTCTGGATGAGGCAGAGCGCACTTGTCTGTGTTGACACTGGACGGATATGCGGCAATGCTCTTGCGTGTGAAAGCGTTTGCAGCGCACTCTAAGCAACTACGGAGAGATCTCGCCTCGGATGAGAGATTAGGAGGAGGAGGAGGGAGAACGACCAGCATCAAGGGGGAAAAACCTGGTATCTTTTGGTCCATCGCGTCTACTGTGTGGCGGCGGCCCGTGGATTGTCAGAAGAAGCCGGGGGCTGGATTTGAAATGTCGCAGGGATGTGCTGGTGAGTCGGCTGGTGCAGCAGAAATTGCACGGAGCCAATAATATAAAACTCTGCGAATTAAGAAGCAGCCCTTGTGGTCGACAGGAGAAATGTGGTAGCCGGTGATGCTGTCGAATAAACGTTCGTCACGTAAATACTACGTGATTGCCTGCAAAGGCCTAACGATAGACGTGGATGGGCTAATCACCTGAACTGAAGGCTATTTGTACGGATAACCACGGTGCTGTTTCTGTTACGCTGATGTGTGAATTCTTGTTTCTCAGGTGATTCAGCTGCGGTGATGAATCTAGGCTTGCTATACCATGTCACTGTTTGGAACAGAGAACTTTGATGTTGGACTAATACTGTAGATCCGTAGGCATCAGCGTCTGTTCCCTTAGACTGTAGGCTACGCCCCACGGAAATGTCACTGCTGAATATAAAGCCATTCTAAATAAAGAAACTATCTTGATATTTGTTTGTAGCTGCTTGTCACTCACCCCAGAGCTTATTTTAGCTTACAGTGGCACTGAGAAACATCTACTGCTGCTGTTACTCACCCAGGTCTTCTTTTCTTTTTATAACAGAAAGCTTGATGATGAAAGGAGGAAGAGGAGGAGAGACGTGGAGTGAGCCCTTCCTGGCCCAGTACAGGTTTTAATTAGACTCTTGCAAAACCAGGTACCATACATCGAAACTGAAGAATTCAATCATAATAATATGCAATAAATGTAATTATCTAACAATATTTCCCTCCTTCCTTCGCAGTGACGTCTGTGGTCAGGAGGTGATGGCAGTGCTGACTGAGCTTCACCATTGCTCCTACCCGTTCCTACAGATGGACACTCACATCCTGCACACCTGAGCGTGCACTCAGCGCTGCCTCATTCCCCTCCTCTCCTTCTGTCCCTCCTTGCTCATTTCCTTCACCCTCCCTCATCCAGCTGCCACTTGACCCCACCCCTTCTCTCAATCCCTCCATCCAATTTCCCCACGTTGAATTCCACTGTACATCTACAATATTACTTTATTATGGCGTGCTGTGGGCGCTCTCTGGACTCCCCGTGCACACTAGCCCTGCTGGTGGGCTTCCAGTTTGCCTTTGTTCTCTATTTCTCGCTTGGGGGCTTCAGAGGCCTGGTGTCTGTCCTGGTGCACACCACAGAGCCGGAGTTTGACTACTCTCGGCCTCACGACGTCTACACCAACCTCAGTCACCTGGGAGTACCGCCTCCCCCACCTCGCAACTCTGGCACTGGACCCCCTGCCACGGGACCACCGCTGAGAGACTGCCAGATCCCCTCCCCACTGCTGGGTGAGAGAGTGAGAGGGGTTAAATGTGTGCTGTTATATGTAACACACAGTCAAATGCACAGTGAACAAGTGTGTAGCATTCTGCTAAGCTGTTGGTCCGACAAAACCCAGACAATCAATATCACTTTTGCATTTTTTCTTTTCTTTCCTCCAGTCGGACCTGTGTCCGTCCATCTTTCCTCTCCTCTGTCCCTGGAGGAGATCAGACAGAGGAACCCGTTAGTGTCGGCAGGCGGACGCTACCGGCCTCCGGACTGTGAACCCCGCCACCACACAGCAATAGTGGTACCATACCGGAACCGGCAGACCCACCTCCGTGCGCTCCTCTACCACCTCCACCCCTTCCTGCAAAGACAGCAGATCCACTACAGCATCTATATTGTACAGCAGGTCAGGTTGAGTGTGTGTTCTATGTGTGTGTAGATAACTTGATATTTAAAATAATATTAAGACAAACTAAGGGCATAAATGAGTCATAATGTCTGTAGCTTGCATCCTAAGGCTACAATGCATCTGTGAATACCTTAAAAGTTGTCCCTTAGCCGATCAGACTTGAGTACTTAACACATGCTGTGTTTGTTTTGCTGCTGTATTTACTGTATATGTGTAGCTGTGTGTTAACCTCTGTCTCTGTTTCTGGCTTCAGTGGGGGAACGGTACTTTTAACCGAGCCAAGCTGCTGAATGTTGGGGTACGGGAGGCCCTCAGAGACGAAGACTGGAGCTGCATCTTCCTGCATGATGTTGACCTGCTGCCTGAGAATGACCACAACACCTACACCTGCCACAAGCAGTTCCCCACCCACCTGTCTGTGGCCATGGACAAGTTCAGATACAGGTAGAAGCACGGCGTGTATGTGTGCGTGAATGGACATCAGTAGAAATATATTGTGCTGAGACATTATTTTCAAGATTGCACATTGGTGATGTGACCCTCCCAGGCTGCCGTACCCACAGTATTTTGGTGGGGTGTCTGCAGTGACCCCTGACCAGTACATGAAGATGAATGGCTTCCCTAACCAGTACTGGGGCTGGGGCGGAGAGGATGATGACATTGCTGCCAGGTGAGGAGGGTGAATGGAACAGAGGTCCACATTCCTGCATGATGACAGAGTGAACTTTAAACCGTGCATGTTGACATGTGAGGTGTGCATCATAGGTTCAGCATAAGAACTACATGCACAGCCATTTCACCCTCTCCTCTTCTTGTACTTTTTTTTTACCGTCTTTTGCTCTACTAATTCATCTTTTATTCTCAGTTTCCTTCCTCATGTTTTCCTTTTTGACATGTGTCCTAACATCATCTTTCATCTTCATGTCCCCTCAAACTGCTGTGGCTTTGCTGTCTGTCTCTTGGAGTGAGTATTCTCGCATGGACTAGCTCGCAGACTCAAACTGGGCTGCGCGCTAAAGAGTTTTCAGTCCGTTTTCAGGCTCATCTCATTTCCGTGCTGCGGTCCCCTCTCCACTCTCTGGCTCTTCTATCATTTGCCAGTCTGTTAGGAGAGACAATGAATGAAAAAAAAAAAGAAATTCAAAAAGCTTGCACTAATAATTACATGAGGCAAACTACAAGGATATTTCTCGCCTCCTTTTTGTAACACTTTGCCTTTTGTGCATGACGTTTGCTACTCAACAAATCATATACTGGACATTCACAGCATTAGTTACATCATGTTTTGATTGACTTAGATATCTGGGGTGGTACAGAAGCACCAGAGATGGAAAAAGGGAACCACAGTGTTTTCCACCGCCTGTAGGCCATAAAAGTATGTTATTCTCATACATCACCCACAATTCTATGTTTGTTTTCTTTATTTTGCTTCTTTTAAATATACCCCTTAGAGGCTAGATGTACTCAGAATAAGTATTGTTGTTGTTTTGAGTTATAGAAAACAGCATGAATAGTATAGTGCCAGGTTTTGTTGATCTAGTATTATCCTGACTCTGAGATTTAGTGTTCCAGTTTTATGCCTGTGAATGAGAACCTGCTGTTCCTGTTGACTCCTGTGGTGTGCTACCTATCTAGAGTACGTCTGTCTGGCATGAAGATCATGCGCCCTCCAGTGGCCATTGGTCATTACAAGATGATCAAGCACAAAGGAGACAGAGGCAATGCGCAAAATCCACGCAGGTACAGATGGACACACTCACAGACACAACAAAATTATTTATCTAATTTTCTGGGGCCATTGGGATTTTTGAAACTATGAAAAATTCCTCAACCTATCCTTGTTCCAATCCTTTGCATGTTGAGGTTTTACAGTAATGGTTGTTGTCATTTTTTGTTGACATACTGTTTTGTGTAGGGATTTTCATCTTCTCGCGTTGTTGTTCCAACCATTTCTACTGCCTGAGGCATGGCCATGCTTATTGGTTTTCAGAGAAAAACAATACAATAAATTTTTCTTGGCCCTTATGTTTCAGAAAGATTTTCTTAATTATTTCAAAAACATAGTCCTGCAAATCAGCAGTATAGCAATATAGCAGTATGGCAACATATCTCCAACATCATTAAGAATAACCTTGTTTGTTAATGTATTTATTATGGAGAGGTCTTTTTCATAAAGGAATAATTCAACATTTTGGGAAATGCGCGTATTTCTATGTTGCTTAGCTTAGCGTAGCATAACGATTGGAAACAAAGCCAAACAGCTAGCTAGGCTCTGTGCAAAGGTAACAAAACCCACCTACCTGCACCTCTAGACCTCACTAATTCACAATTCATACCACACTATTGTTTGATAAAAACAAGAAAAGTGTAAAAATTACATGTTGTGGTTTTACAGGGGCAATGTGCAGGAACTATTTCTCTTTGAGTGAAGTGACATTAAGCAGAAACTCCAGTCCAGTCACTGTGCCTTTCCAAGAAATACTCGGATGGGCAGGTTTTTATTTTACTTTTGGAACCTAGCTAGCTGTTTCCCCCTGCCTTCAGTCTTTATGCTAAGCTAAGCTAACTGTTTTCCTGTGGCCTCATATTTAGCGCACAGACATGAGAATGCTATTAATCATCTCACCTAACTCTTGGCAAAAAAGCAAGTGAACAAATTTGCTATAATGTTTTTTTGTGCACACACGCACACACACTCAAACCTGTAATATTACGTTTGTCTTTCTAGATTTGACCTTCTGAAAAGGACCAGACTCAACTGGCGCTCTGACGGCCTCAACTCTCTGACCTACGAGCTCCTTTCCAAAGAGCTGGAGCCGCTCTACACCAACCTCACTGTCAACATTGGAGAAGACCCCCATCTGCCCCAGGGGAAAGTACCTATTCCTTTGAAAACAACAACCTCTGTCCACCAACATAACACCAGCAAGACCGGAAGCACAGATAAACAGGAGAAGAGGCAAGAGAGCAAGGGGGCTGTGATTGCAAATATGACAGAACCTACCCAGGTAAAGACAGCAAATCAAACAACACAGGAGAAGACAGGTGTGATGAAACAGGATGAGGTGTATAATAAAAGGACTGCATCACATCTGTAGCTAAAAATGGCTTCCCCCTTCATTTTGAATTGCAAAGACAAAATGGAGGAAAGCAGTGTAGATCTGTTCTGTTGCGGGACATAAAGTGCACCAGCTTTTTGTGCTCAGTGCAGGTTAGGGATAGTTATGCAACGGATCAAATGAAGAAGCCACTTTTTTTCTAAAGGGGTGCATTCAGGAACACGACTGTGTCAACTCTTAGTTTATCATCAACCGAATGTGACTCTTGGGTCTACTGACATGAGTCTGTGGTAACACTCACGACTAGTTTGGGGCCAGGAGGAGAACGGCGAAGGACTCAGTTATATCCATGTCGATGTCCAAAGCAAACTAAACGAAAATGAAGCAGCAAATATATAAATCTCTGCTCTTTCCAGATATCTCAAGTTGTAAGCAACCCATCTGCTGCCAGCAGACCTGCAGATTCACCCAGTTTGCTCCCCAAAAACTGCTGCTGTCAGTCCATCCCACTCCACAGTGGGTTTGTGTTTCTGTGCCTTCTCTCTTTTATGCGCATTTTATAGACTGATATAGTTGCTTTTAGACGCTGACCTGGGGTAAGTTTTAACCCTCCGGCCTCACAGCAAATGTTAGAAAGCAGGGAGGCTAAAGCTGATCTTAGATGAGAACAAATGATTTGGTCCAGGACTGCCGTTTTATATTTGTGTGTATTGATCAAGCGCTGACCAACTCCGTAGTTATCAGACAATGCTAGAGTTATATTTATATAGAAAGACTTCTTTATTTGTTTACTGATTTGTTTGACTCGTCCGTCCTTACAGTCTGGTGCCTCTCTCTATGACATTTAGTTACTAGACAATCAAATAATATGGGAAGATAACTCTGTATCCAACCACATAACAAAGTGAGGAAATAGTATAATGACTATCTTTACACCTGTCAGATAAACATACTTGGCATGATAGTTGTTGTCTAATTTGACTATACTCTTTATACATGGATAGACCTGTGCTTCTGATATTATCTGTGATTTTATTATTTTTCTTTTAGATTAGTCAGGTATGGGGAAAAAAGCTAACTTGCAGACAATATTGTAGGCACGTCACTACACATTTGCAAGTTTCAGATTGTGTTTTGATAATAAAAAAGGTCATAGTTACAATAAAGCACTGTGTATAGATCTAGGACAGCTTTTTACTCGGCCTAAAGGTCTTTCCATATATTATGAAGGACCCTGGTGCATCTAAAAGCTATACATTTTGCCTCTCATTGTCTTTATTTGCTAGGATTTTTGTGTCTTGAAGAAAAAACAAATAGAAGGAGACACATGTATTAGATAGAAAAACTTATTTTATTTTGAGTGCTGCCAAATTAGGACATGCATGTATGTAATTTGTGTTGACAGATCAATAACTTCTGCTTCTATCATCTAAAAACCACTTCATCTCTCAGACATTGAGTTTTTTCTCATATCAGCCATTTGGAATGTATTATTTTGAGTTGTCATGCTTGTTTACCTTTTGGTGATGGAAAGTATATCAGGTTAACTTAGTGTGTAGGCCATAGGATATTTTTGCTGCTATAGGGAAATAGTTAACTGTATCATTAATTAACTTGAAAGATGACATATTGTAACACCCATTTTCTGACGTGGAATTATGTGTTATCATATTAACAAGTAAGTTATTACTCATGTTAATTTGAATGTATTTTATTCATTAATGTATTTATTGAGACACTGATAGAGGTAAATGAACAGACTTCTAAAGTGTGTATGTGTTGCAGGGGTTGAAACACCCTTCTCCATCATAGAGCAGTTTATCATAGTGTCTCCACACATATTTCTTATGTTAACATTGTGCCTCATAAAATAAGACCATATTACTGAGGGATTGAAGACATACTGCTGGGTTAGCGGTATACATGAGCGCCCTCAAGTGACACCATCTGGCATAGCACCAGCCAAGAGGAACCAAGGACTGAATGAAACTGCAGTGTTGTCACTTGAATGTTAATCATTAATGTTGGCCATTCACAGGTTTCAGCCAATCAAATCTTTGTATTGCTCTATGTGGAGGGTTTCTTGCCTGCATTGTATCACATGATTGATCCTGCAATCTTAAAGGTGTAGAGCAATTCTCTGAATTTTTACTGGTTAATAGAATCATAAACTACACGGTGAGTGTTTTATGAATGGATATAGTTTTATAGAAGGAATTTATGATAAATTATGATCAATATTAATGATAAAATATTACCAGTTTTAAACAAAGAGTGCTGGACAAAGAGATTGTCTTGACCGAGTACATGGAGAGATAAAAAGGCCTAATGTCTTAGCTTTATACTACATAATAATTTAGTTGTATATCAATAGATAATATATCCTCCATTTATCATATTGCCTGGGACAATGCCTGTATGACATGAAACAGTGACACACTGAAAGCTTTTAAGTACGTTATGTATTCTCAGCAGATTAATCAGCAAACTGTGTGCTTACCTGGAGATTGTTCTATATTTAATAAATAGGCTAGTTTTTATAAAGGACATTTTCGCCTAAGTGTTGGACAGATATACTGTGTAGATGATTGCAAATTCAGTTAACATGATTGGGACTTCATGAGAAAACTTTGGGAGTAAATTTAATCAAGAATTCATTCTGTCATTATACTCACATGTTTGAGAAGTGTATATGTGATCCACCTCACTAGAAAGATGGGATGTTTATGTATTCATGGCAAATGTGACCTACCTAATACATCACTTGAAGGTGATAAAGGACAATGATATTTGCAACATGCGATCATACCTGTCGTTGTCTTAAGTTGCCTTTTTCATTGACTTGTCTTGAAGATGATAAAGTGTGTTTGTGTGTGTGTGCTTGTGTAGAGAGCAAGGTCATCAAAAAAGGCAACAGAAGCAGTGAACTATGACAGTGTTGTGACAGAAAGCAAATATGTATATGAATAAAAATACATAGTCAGAAATGTGTCTCTTGTGTGTCCACGCTTTCTATCATGAACTTACCAAACACATTTATGCAATGGCATAAAATACTTACAGTGATGCACTTACTCCCCCACAACACTCGAGGCCTCTTAATGAATACAGGCTTTAGCATTTTGATTAATACTGCTACGGCTTCCACATTGCAGAGATCAGATGCTTATGCTAGCTGGTAGATTAACAGTCATATTTCATTATCAACACATGCTGTGGAGCAATTTTAAACTGCACAAACTTGTTACATCACATCCTGTGTATTGCTGTGTTCTATGTGGGCATAAAGAGCAAAAAGTTGGACATGAGATCATACCTATAAATAGACAGTACACCCCCCCCCCCAGCTCTCTATGTTCGATCTGTTTCATAATCTAAAATGCTGTATGACTCACCAAGAGACTGCAGAACAAAAACTCCATAAAAGCAGCTTACAAACAATCCCAATCCAACACCATCACAAACTATAGCTTCATACACCATTCAGATTAAATAATACCCTTGATGGTCTCAACAACACCTGATTATTGCAAGCCATACAAATGTAGCAGCAACCACTGTGGCCACATGAAATGTCAATTACACAGCAATAAAGTTAGCTAACATTAGTTAGCTAACTTTATCCACTATAAGCTACTGGTCATCATTACATATCAAGTAAGGCTTTAGCAACAAAACTCCTGAGTGTTTAGTATTGCTTACTAACTCAAATTTTCATTTATAAGAGGAATATTGTGTTATTCCATACATTATACATAAAGTTACATAATCTCACTTGAATCATTGTACCATGTTTTTAGTGCTTGATATCACACTCAGTTACCAAGTGTTCTGAAACAGCATGTAATAAAAGAGAAAAGTTGACTAAGTTCATGGTTTTAGTGAGATAAACCAACCATTATGGATAGAGCATAAGGTAAAATGTTCTTTTAAAGTCGCCACACCTGGACATCTTTCTGTGGGTGTTCTGTGATGCTGTGATGCTGTCACTCTGTCGTGGCAGCAGTGACAGTCTAGTTCGCACTTTCCCTCCAGTAGACTGACACACTGGCCTGGTGAAGTGACCACGGCAGGCAGACGCAGAAGGCTGAGACAGCCTTTAGTCACCTCCTGTTACTGTATGGACTAGGAGACACAGCTGACCTCTCATACCCTCAGAAATACTTTAACCCCTTTTAGCACACACACACACACACACACACACACACAAAATACAACCAGAATGATATGTATAGCCCAACAAACCATTGTGCAAGGAGGCTCATAGTACAAAAGAAAACCCTACAGATAGTGAGGAAGATAAGGAAACAGAAGAAAGAAACGTTCAAATCTTACAGTTACACTCTTGTGCTTTCATTCCTAAATCATTTCCTAATAATGCAGACATGCACATGCAGACACAACACAAATGCCCAAAATACTAACTACATGATGTCTTGGGTTTCATCCAGCATGTTATGACACATACTGGATATATACTGTATAAAAGTATTTGTACATGAGCCATTAAACCTGTGTAGTCTAGTGTAATTCCTTTTCCACTGATATACGTATCGGTTGAAAGTTCAGTGGAAAGGTCTATAATAATATCTCTATAACAACACAGTGATGTAGGCAAAACTATTTTAGATTAAAATGTATTTTGAGAAAGAAATGTATTATCCGATTCATGACAGGAGGAATCTAAAATGTAACTCTGCAGTCACTCTTTTAGTGTGAATCATTGCCACGCATCAGTGTGAATATCCATGATATTAGGTCACAACATTTGGTTATATAACCACTCTTAATGTTCTGCCCTGAAAATCATCACATCATCGGATATGGAAATAAAAGATATGAGAGGATGTATCAAGATCCTGAGGCATCACATGCATGTTTATCCGGTATGTAATAGGGGCTAAATAATGAGGAGGAAACGGGATCAGCCGTCAGGGTCGTCAGGGTTGGACACTCATCCCACGGCTGCTCAGCTGTTCCTGTCATCCATATTTGCAGCCCCAGTGGACAATTTCCTCAGCTGCAGGCCATCTCAGTGCTCACAACAACACATAGATCAAGTGAATTATTTCTGCTATTGTGGCAGCACACCGGAGATCTAGGTCATGCAGTCATGGCTCTGTTTTTTTTTGTTATGGCCACCTAAAGTCATGTCAACATCCCCCTATCCTCCAACACAATCTGACCTTGACATTCCCAGGTGATTTTCCACAGAGGTGTACGTGTGTCTGTGAACCTGCTTCTGTGACAGAGTGAGTGCGGGCGTGTGTGCCAACGTGTCTGTGTATACATGTGTGAGTATGCGTGTGTCTCTACATGTGTATGAGTGTTTTATCTGTGGGTAGCATAGGTATGATGGGGTGGGTTAAGAATGAGCCTGCTGTCTATACTTAGGGCTTGCCTGCGGCTATGTGTGCATGGAAGAGAGGAAGAGAAGATAGAGAGCACAGAAGTGGATGTGGGAGGGTGAGCAGAGTGAGAGAGGCAGAGGGAGGATGACAGAGAAGGGAGTAGGGTGGGAGGGAGAGGAGAGAAGGAGGGAGGGTGTAGCGAGGGGAATGTGACGCACACTGATCGGCTCTGCTCGCTGCTGATTGGCCACGGTGATTGCCAGTCAGAGGAGCTGGGAGTCAGGCACTGCTAGGAGAGCAGATTATGAAGCGGAGCTCAACCAGCGGCAGTCTCCTTTCATTGTCTCAATGGCTGCACACGCATTCCTCCTCTGCTCCCTCGCCTTGCTGTCAGCTCTCAGCCTGCCTGGGCTCTCCTTCAATGAGGAGGAGCTGCAGCCGGGACTCACCTATGACGAAGTGCCTGAAATCCTGGACAGAAGGTAAATCCATCCTCTCTACGGCTGGAAACAGAGCGGGGTGTAGGGGTGGGGGGTGGTGGTGGTGGTGGTGGGGGGGGGGTACGGGGAGATGCATGCAGGGATGCTGGGATGCTGATGTGTTCTGGGTCTTTCTGTTGTTCGCCTCCCTTCCCTTTTCCCCATCTCACCTTGGGTGTCTCACAAATTGTGAATGCAGGCAGCATTGGTGTATTAGAGAGAGAGCTGAGCTGCAAGGCTTTGTTTGTCTCAGTCCTGGGGACTGCATCAGACGCTTCTCATCGATCACGGATGGGGCTGTTGTCTCTGTACAGTAGTGTTGGTCTGGCAGAAGGGAGCTAAATAAGGCTGGGGCAGTGGGCCTGCAGGAGACGTACAGAGAGATGGATGAAAGGAGAGAGCCAAGAAGAGGGGGAGCAGCACGCAGGGAAGGTAAACAAGGATGGGACAGGGAGGAGAGGTGAGCAGAGATTGTCTGTTGGGGTCTGTTTACTGATGCAAAGAGAGAGAGAGAGAGAGAGAGAGAGAGAGAGAGGGAGAGAGAGAGAGAGAGAGGAGAGAAGGGAATTCTAGCCGAGCCATGTCTGCATAATGCACATGCAGTCCTGCAGGTCAAATCTGGATAAAATATTCAGGGCTCAAACCTGGGGGCACTCACCACAGTGTCACAGGGACGAGACAGAGCCGGCAGCAAGGGTCTCTGCTAGCACCGGTTTCTGCCTGCTTACAGATACATCAAGGCAAAGACCAATAGAATTGTGCCAAAGCCATGTAAGGCTCTTGAAACTATGCCATACATGGTGGCTCAAACAATCCTCCCCTATAGCGCAAATGTTTCAAAGCCATAATATGCTGCAGTTTTTGACACCATGCACTTTCAGGAAAGCAATACGCTTAGGAGAATTCAATATTATTATTGTCACATTTTCATTTATTGCACAAACAGTCTTAACTCTACACACGTTTGCGAGTCAGGGGCACAGATAACTTGGATTTAGAGTTCAATATACAACGTCTCATGGGATTGCTCTCATTCCAGCTTAATCTAGTGTTCGTGAAACCCTGACAGATCCCTATCTCAACTTTTCACCACGGTCACTCCGGCAAAGAATTGCTACATTAATTTCTCATGGGGGTTTTAGCCTATTCCCCGGATCAAACTTTGTACGTAACTCTGAAACGTAACAGCTCTGACACACTCCAAGATGCTGTTATATAAGAGCAGCCTTTCATGCCTTTCATTTCAGAGGCCTTGTAGGGTGCATAACATCGGTTGGAAATGCAGAAGGAAAGGTACAGTGAGTTAGAAGCCTCTACTGCTTATATACATGGCCTCGCAGCAAGATCGTGAAGAGAAAATGATTTGTAAGTGTGATTTTCTGTGGTAACTGACGTGTGGTACTATGACAAATATGGAAGTGGACTCAGATTGATAGCCAAGAGCTTTACAAAATCATTAAAAGTACAAGCCAGAAAGGACCTACTGTATGGTTATCTATGTTTTACCCCAGGCGTCATCATCCGAATACTTTCTAGCAAAGGTGTTAGAAGTACATTTTAGAAATGCACTTCCTGTAGACTTTTGCCCTGTTTAAAACATAATAATTGCAGTTAAAAAGGTCATACATAATTTAACGAATTCTCCTTCTCATTCTTTTTATATAACTGAAATTATGTCTATGGTAGCAATTATTATAAAACAATCCAAGCACAATATTCCGCTGAAAATGAATATCCTCTAAATAGGGGAACATATTAGGAGTCCAAAGACTAAGTTGTAATTTTCTTTAAATAACATCCTCACTCATCCGGACCGATTCTATCAACAGCACAGGCAAAGATAGAGAATGAGAGGAAAACTACTGCAAGATGACATTTTGCAGCTGTAGTTTATAGTTGTTTTCAAAAAAAAAAAAAACCATGTTGATGCTGTTTTTTATTGCAAGACTGCAAAAAGCAAAAAAAAAATGCCCAAAATAAAATGGGTATCATACAAAGCTGGTCGTAATGAGTAGTATGAACTTCAACAAAAAAACAAGAAGCATAGATGATATATTTTCCAGATTTATAAGTTATCATAGTGACACATACAGCTTTGGTAGGTTATTTAAAAACATGTCAGTAAAAAGATCAATTTAAAGTTCATTCAAAACATGCCTATTGCCAGTATAAACTTTTAAAAAGCAGAGTAAGCTGTAAAAACAATTCACCTTTTATGTATACAGTCACACATTTAGTAATACAGACTATCAATTGTTCAATGCATTTGGTCCAGTAAATCTCTCAAACAATTACACAATTTAGTTAAATGTGACCCAGTGTAACACCTGTTACAACACACCTAAAGTACGTTATATCATCCACACTATCTAATGAAAACTGGCCACTGACTTGTATAGAAAGGTTAAATGGGGTCAGCACAATTATATCAACGCAAGAATCGGGAATCTTTACATATTAACTAATTCTCAAGCTACAAAATAATCGTGAAATTCTGAAAATAAAAACACTTTAGCCACTAACTGTTGATCAACAGTGTAACATAGTGTCAAGTTTATGTCTTATGGAGTATTTTACTTACAGGTTTAAACATTTATCCATCACAGTGTATAGTCAACAAGTGCTTAGAGTTATTTTAAAACTGTTACGCTGACATTGACGAAGAGATCCAAATATAGACACAAATTAGTGTTGAGAAAAGATTAAAAGGCCAAAAGACCAACGGCCGATATAATTTTAAGTTCAGAGAGAGAAAAGGTAAAGTCAAAGGTGAATAATCATGAGTAGAAATGTGTGTGCAATTCCCTTTTTGAATGATTTTAGGTTGTACACACCAGCGCTGATGCATTTGATCTCAGAGACATTGGGAGACTTAGACAACTCTAGCTCTTGACCTGGGGTCAGATTTGAAGCTGCAATCAAAGCTACACTGAAATGGCAACAGGGCTCTGAGTGACATCTTAGTAAACTCTTAAAGCTTAATCTGCGCTAATAAATCTATCAATAGGCAAGCACCTTCACAGTGAGACATGTGTCGGGGACACAATCAATTACCCAACCACTGGGTACTTTTTAATGAAGTAAATTAGAATATACTTTATCTATACTGTCAAAATAATAGTTTCTGAGATTAACATTACTTTGCATAAGCAGTTCTCCCTGTACATTGTGAAATACTATCATAGCTGGGTTTGAAATTTCATGTAGGCATAACATAAGGAAATATGAGTACAAGAACACGTCACTGTAGTCTGATACACTGTTGATATACACAATGACAACGGTTCTAGGCAGAGAAAGCTAAATCTAATGGCTAAAGGTCCATAGTCAGTTGCTAAATAGTACTGTTTGTGTTCTTGTAATATTTTTAATGACATTTGTAGTTTACAGTGAGCTGAATAGCTATTACTCCCCAACACCGTATTCCTCTAGTAATACGTGGAGGCTAGGATGGACTCCTGGTTTACTCAGTCAGTCAGAGTGCAGTGGCTCAGCACTCTGTGACAGCAGAGGCGAAGAGGATTTGTTTACAAGTTTTGGGAGCAGGCACCACACCTTCTCTCTCCTCAGCAGCACACAAGAAGAGGCACAGATGAGGGATGATAATCAGACATCCATCTACGGGGCTTGAATAAGGATGCCCAGTGAATATACTCTGTGAAAATATATTGATCGAGATTCCATCAGAAGCACAGATGGTTCTCATTGTTGTTAATATTTAAAAGCCAGACACTTACTTACCTAAAAATAACTGTAATCAGAACAGACTGACAGTTGTCATAATGCATTCAGGTTAATCTTGTACTTGAGATTTGGATTTATGTTATCTGTAGGTGCATGTTTGTACACTTGTGTGCGCACATATTTAAGGATATGTGCAGAGGGAGCGCGGTGGGCCAAGGAGTGGCTCTGGCATGGCTTTGATTATATAAAGGGCCTGTTCAGCACCCAGGCACCGTGTGACAGGCTGAGCCAATGATGGGGCCGCAGCAGTCCTGGGTTGCTGACCTCGCGAAACTGGCACAGGAACAAACGACTGGGCTTTAGTTAGCACTCACACACTCATGCTCGCTCAGACTCCTCTGGCTCCTTTGAGCCAGCTGAGGCCTGGGTAGGTGCAGAGGAAGGAAAGAGTGCTAATTCACTTGTGTTTGGGATGGGCCAAGGGGAGAGCGGGGGAGGAGTGGGAGGGGGAGTGCATATGCAGCTTGTTTACAATGACACAATCCGTTGTTAATCACCGGCTGTAGCTTCTCAGTGTTTACATGAATTCATAAATATGTAAATTAGACATGAAATTGAGATGTTTAGGGGGATTTTTAACCTTTATGTTATTATGAGTTTCACATATCAGTGCGGGTGATAAGTGAGCAGCGTCCAAGTATCTACCATGCTGCTGAGGTTTCAGTCACAACTGCCAGCTGCCAAAGGCGTATAGTTCTTTTGGCAGCTCTTTTATATACAAACATGCTTACCCAGCATTCAGCTGGGCAAATGTAAATATTTGGATTTACCATATAAGTAAACTGTCATATTGATACCCACGAAATAGTAGATGCAGAGATAGTATACAAGCAAGTTTATAGGAATGCCTACACTTACAATACGTGCCAGCATGTGTTCACACGGGCACAAACACACACATATTCTGGGGAGCTTCTAATTTAGCCAATTATGATGCTTACGTTGGAGTTGGCGCTCACACAAACACATCCTTATGTAGGTTATAGAGCTTGTATAGAGGAAATGGCATCTCTCTGCTGATCACCAACTCACTCACACTCTACAGACACCATCATGCAGCCATCATTATCTGTACAACTAGACTGGAGCTTAATGGAGTTGAATTTGATTAATTGAGAAATCCACATGATCATTCTGTGGCTGTGTGATAGGTGAGTCAAAAGTCAAAATCACTGCTGTACAATGAAAGAGCAGCCTACATCTACATGTTGCATGCTATGAGCTTGTTATACTTTGTATGACACTTTTGATGAAAAAATAAATAAATATATATATATGTAACGTTTGACATTAACAATAAATAAGTACAAAAAAGAATGTTCTATAATAATATAATATAATATTGATATACTGTTGGAAGTCCAATAGAAAACTTTCAGTGAATAAAGGTCCAAGAAATAATTCTAACAAAGAAGGAAAGTGCATGTTTGATAATATTTTATGAGGGGATACCAGTAACATAAATATAACAAAATAACTTGAAACTGCTCCCTTCAGCCAGTGGGACTTAATTATAATGGTCAGTTCAGATGTATTAATTAGCACTTGAACTGTCTAGAATGCTGTCAGCTCTGACATCATGCCTTAATCTCTTCATCTTGTTCAGGGCCTACGTCTCTCCATATTTGGGCTCCAGTGGACCTGCCCTGTGCTTACCACTAATCCTAATCCATCTGGCACTAAACTACACAATATTGCCCAGGTGGAAGCTGCACCAGACGGGTAGATAACTGCTGCAGGCTGCTGGTACTGATATGTCTGGCAACCCTACCCTAAAGCTATCATAAAGCTTAAAGCATAAAGACACAGGACCTCGTTATACCTTTTTCATTTGTTATAGCTGCTGCCCAAATCTGCTCTTCTTGTTCTGGTCTTTAATTGCATTGCCCAGCCAGGATGGCTAAGTAAAATTATTTAAATGTCAGAATGGACTAGAGGGGTGAATAATTTCTTCAATCTGAAAAAAAGATGTAGACAGCTGTGTTTGAGATATTGTGCATGGCATCCGTGGATGGCATGGATGAATGAGCCAACAATACAGCCCTTGAGCCAATCAGTGAAAATGCCATAGTGACATGAATAGATCCATCATTTGCTTGAATCTGGCCAAAATCCAGTCCAACTGTTTGAGATTTTGAGCATTTAAAGGCAAATTTAAAAAAGGATGATACATAGCCCCATACTCCCTTCACATTATGGAAAGGAGAATATGTGAATAACTGCATCTTAATGTGAATGTAATTTCCTTGCCACCACAAACAATGAGGGTAACCCCACAAACCTGTTACAAATTAACAATGTTAGAAACTTCTTTGTACTCTATGACTCATGAATGTAGGAACAAATGTAGTACAAATATTTGGTTTTGGTTCATTTTAAGCAGTTGAATCATAATTTCCTTACCCTTTTTATTATGGGTTAGTTTCACCAGGGTCAGGTTCACCGTTTGAGAGCAACAAAGTGCGAACAGTCCTTGACAATAGTAGTCACAGCTATTGACTGGCTTTTGTATGTTTATATTTAGTATAAATATTCATGTCATCCTCAGTCTATCTTGTGTATCTTCTAAAAAGGCCTTTCCTACAAGATCACAGCATTACTATTCAACTTAAGATAACAAAGGCAATATCAATCACAAACACATGTCTTTACAGGCGTCGCTTTTGTTGTGCTGTGATTCATAAAGTTATTTGAATTACTTATGCCCAAATTACTTATGAGGACTGGAAGTCATCATGCCCACTCCCACAGGTCTTTAGGGTTTACCTTTTACAAGCCCATTATAACTGGCTATTGTGTGAAGATTAAAACGTGTTCTCAACACAGTGAGAACATTGGGTGGACCATCACAAGAAGCAAAACTGGCCATGTCAGTGCCGCTCAGTAAGCCCATTGCTGGTGTATTACGTCTTTGATTAGACAGTTAAAAGGATCAGGGTAAGCTTCAAGCAGTGCAAGGCTATGCAGGGTTTAGTTAGACTAAGGGCACAACAGCTAGGGCAAACACATGGCAGAAAAAGAAATGGTATGTCCTCTGTCCCTTGTGCACTTCAGTATGTAGGTCAGTCCTACATTAAAGATTGGTCATTTAGTAAAAGCAATACACCACGCAAACCTATTTACTTTGTGACATGATAATACAATTTATGTTTGCAAAGAACGCTCTGCAGCTGTGCAGTCCTGTGATAAAAGTTTTTATTAATTGTATATGTTGCAAAATGTGTAATTTAATAAGTCTGTAAAGCACATTCAGAATGTTTATGTATTTATTTTAACATTATGATAACACATGGTGGCTATTTTCTTTTCCAGGTATGTGGTATAAAGCGTTTTACGCTGTACCTAACAAGTGAAGAACACTAATATGTTGTCTGAAATTTGAATGAAAGTGGGCATAATCATTTCTGACTACAATACTGTATTTTACAATTTTATAAAATTAATTTTACAACATATAATATTCTTAAAGGTGGTTTTTATATAGATTAACCTGCAAAGCTGTTTTTGTCCCTGTTTGCTGCAGCTGCATCAACAGACAATTAACTTTCCTGTTCACGGGAAAATGCTACATAAGCACCTTGCACGTGTTATAAAGCATTAAAGAAAAAAGAAAAACCTTCAACATTTCCCTGCATCCTGTGATCACAAGTCCTTATTGCATCTTCTGTGTTTTCCACAGTGCAGAGGACCCCAAACAAGCAACAAGAGTCACATCAAGTAAGTAACAAATCTGGCGTGACACAAGGCCTGATTCAATCAAACCTGCCATGGTAATTTTGATGCTGATGTGTTGGATAGATAGTCCTGACAAATGCATTTCATTCCTAAGGCTGGAGACATCTTTGCTGCATTGCAATACAAACAGATTCTGAAGTGTGGTGTTTGATCCATACAACTTGGTGGCAATTATGATGTGTGGCTTTAAAAAGGCAGAACAAAATTATGGAGACATTCCTTTAAATTATATGATCGTAAATCATATGTTGCTGGAACAAGATGAACTATATTTGTAAACAGGGAACAATACCACTGTTACTGTGAAATAAACTGCTGATGAGTCACTCTGATGACGCAAAACAACTGGAAATAGATAGGAGCCTGAGCACCAGGGTGTACACAGGATCTCGTTGTACTTATGAGAGAGTGTGTGTGTGTGTGTGTGTGTGTGGCATGTGTGAAATCGGCTGAACTTTTATGATTATGTTGCAATCTGCAATGCAGCATTACAATCAGCTTAATATGTATACTGATATAATCTTTCATGGTGCGGTAATGTGCGTATGTGTTTTCAGGTCAAGATGGTGGGTACGGCTTAGAAAGTGAAGAGGTTATTTTGACGCCTGAAGATGAAAACCCACTCAGGAGAATACTGCAGGTACACACTCCCTATTTCTCCCTCACTATCTCCACCATCAGCCCTTTATCTTTATGTATTTATACAAACACACACACACACACACACACACACACACACACACACACACACGTACTGGGATACGTGCAAGCAAAACAGAGCATACTCACTCAGCCACACTTGCTTGACCTTGGATGTGGGAATACTGTTGGTCTCACATTAACCAGAGGTAAAACATCCCTGAAACCTGCACACATGGGACCACTCTGACTGAAGATTCAGTGAAACAGTATGCTGTATCAGCTGATGCACCCAGGCACAGTTACATCTGTTTCATATAGATTAACTGGTTCCCTGCAGTAACCACTCCTAAGCAACTGCATTCAGGACTGTAGCTTTTAAATATTTAGAAAAATATCATCTCAGTTACCTCACATTTCCAATTAATATTCAAATATTTTACATTAAATAAAGAAACAAACAAAAAAAACCTCTATAACTGCCACTTTACATGTCTTGCAAAATAGTGCTGGATTAGCCCAAATGCCCTCCAATGAGATGTGGCCTTTGAGCAAAGAGATTAAAAAGCTAGAGGGGGCAGTTTCTATCTGCACAGTGCAGAAATGCAGTCTAACAGCTAACACGCTATTATATTTAAATTCAGAAAGCTGCTCTTTTATATACAGTTCTCAACACTTCTCCTTCCTCATTTTAGATTCTGTGGTGAACACTGAACTTCAGACATTAATGACATTTTACGGTCAGAGTGGCAAGCTTTAGAGAAAGATGATTTTTTAAAATAGCGCTTTGAAATGAAATATCACAGCATGCATACGAGGGAGGTACAGGAGGTCTGGCACTAAAGCAAGATTGCTTTGGATCAGCTGTGTAGAATAAATCAGGAGCTGCTAGGTGGTGATGTGCATGGACCACACATATTGTAGAAGAAGAATGATCTGACTGAAATGGCTGCATATGGTATATTAAGGGACGGGATAATGTTGAAATAAGGCACACCTTATGAGTATGTCTGAATAAAAACCTGATTGTCCTCTAGGGGACAGTCACAGAATGCAAAACTTCTGCTGCCAACACTTTCCAGTTCACTGCAGTTTATCTATCTCTCCTGTGCTTGATTGATTTTTTTTCATACTTTTACAGCCTTTTAACTGGCATCAGCCGGGGATTTCTCACAATAAGAGGAAGCTGCTTCAGTCTCTGATGGGGCCATATGGCCCCCTAAGTGTGTCTTACAATGGGAAGACCTGCATTCTGTTCAAGGCAAAGCGTCTGGCAATCCGCTACAGGAACCATACCTTTATTGACCTGACTGAGAAGGTCTTCAACACCAACTCACCCGTAGACACTAAAGGCTCCATTTGCACCAAGGAGAAGGCTACGTAAGTCAAACCTGTGGAAAGACGTCAGAAGTTCAACTTGTGTTCAAAGAATTTGTTTTAGTTTATAGTGAATTGTTGCATGTATATTACAAGACACATTGGACACATATTGTGTGATAGACAAATATAAAAAAAGCTCACTTATCTATTTCTACAGCCATGGAAAAATGGCATTGGAATAAGTTATACACTACTCACTATTAGACATGGAAATAGAAATAGAATGATCTAGAATGATGACAATGCAAATGACTGCATCTAGAAGAAAGTAATAGTTTAATATTTGCTGGGGTCAGTATAGAATTCCTGCGTTACTGTGCTCAGATCAGATGTTTTAATAGTTGTGGTTTTGTTTTGCTACAGGCTTTCATTAAGGTTTGGTGATGTAGAGGACCTGCGAGGTCTAGTAATCAGGTAAAGTACACATGCTTCCTTAAAATATTTTCACAGACCAACATGTTAAAAATAGATATCTACCTTAAACGTTTCATTTATCACACTGTGCAATCCATTGTTGTATTAGAATATAGCTTACAAGTGCACATGTGGACTGTGCTTGTAACTAACCACATTGTCCCTTCTGACAGGCTTCAGATGTCAAACACTTTTTATGAGGCAGCTGGTCAAAACTGGTTCACGCTAGACAGTGTTCACATCCACTACAACTGGACTCAGGAGGCTACCTTCAATGCCAGCGAGGTCTACGCTCCTGCCACTTCATCCTACCATTGCCAACACGTCAGCAGCCTGCACAAATATGACACCCTGCTAGTGCCCAGCTCCCACACTGACACATCCGCTAACTGGCACATCACTTTCACTGATTTCCAGGTACACTATCGCACAAGGGGCACATCCTTTTGCTCATAGTCTTCTCCCCCTGTTACCTACGTGTGTGCATGTGTCTGTATATTTGCCAGCCATTTCCTTTTGTGTCAGTCAGTCAGTCAGTGTGCCTGTTTACCATCTGTTTGGCAGTCTGTCAATCTGTCTGTACACTGTCTGTTTAGCCATCTGCTAGGCTGTCTCAACCTGTCCAGTGTCTCTGTGCCTGGTAAGCCCAGTATGAGCCAGTTGTCCTCTGGTTTAGCCTAATCTCATCTTTCCGCCTTCTCTCTGTGTTCTTCCAGATCCAGGCCTTCAATGTGCAGTCAGACAAGTTTGCGTCGGCCAGTGACTGCGCCACTTTTCTGACGCCAGCGATCCTGATGGGCTTGGTGACATCTTTGATCCTGCTCCTCGTCTTAGCCTATGCCCTGCACATGGTGGTACACCTCAAGCACATCGACCGCTATGAGGAGCACAAAGCCACCGTCTACTTTCCTCGTAGTCCAGAGGCCGAGTTACCAGACAAGAACAGCCTGTGAAGGAAGAAGAAGAGGGCGAGGACAGGGGGAGAGAGGGAGAGAGAAAGCTGAGAATCAAAGCTGAGGGGAGTGCAAGTGAATACAAGAGTGAAAAAGTATCCTCCACAGAATATTTCTTCAACACAACGACAACTTTGCCTGTTCATATGAAAACCTTTTAAGTCTTAACTACTTTAAGTAAATGTAGACCGTGGTTGGATACTTTTTCTTCTTTCCTCATTCGACCTGCATCTTGGCATCCATATTTTGAATAAGGCCTTTGGATGTTCAAGTCTCTTCCTGAGAGATGGTTCATGATCCTAATGTCAAAGGTCAGGGACAGTCCCGGGGCCCTGAAAGGCAACAGCATATACAGGCCTTTACCCCAGTCAGCCATTAAAACCACAAAAGGCTAGCACCTGTGGCTAATACAGCTAACATCAGATGCTCCTGATTATACGTATGTATTACATGGCTCACAAGTGTCATATTACAAGCTTCCATCACACACATTGTCTTTCCAGCTTTCATTACAGTGTACTTTGTCTAATTCTGCTGCAAGATATATATACTTCAAACAGCCAGTTTTTATAGCTGAAATAGCCGTATTAGCTGCATGCCATAAAAGGCTGGTCTATCTGGACTAGCTCAGTGTTTCCTAATAATAAGGATTACAGAGAGTCTTGCATGAGTTGCAGCTTAAAATAATAAAATATGGCACAAAGAAGAAGGAGCTTGAAAAGCTTTTGCGTGTAAGTGAAGTGAAATATCGGGAACCACTGGTCTAGCATCTGGCTGGAGTGAATGGACCAGCACTACTGGCCCTTCAGAGCCTCTGGCATCTCTCACCCCACCCCTGAACAAGACTGCTGCTTGGGACTTAACTGTGAAACGGCCTTTTACAGACCAGCCAGACAAAGGGGGTTCTACAAACTAGCACAACATTGGTTAGTTGCGAAAGCACTAACAACAAACTATCAAAGACTATACAAGGAACTATGCTGCACAAGACTGCCCGTCTGAGGGCATGGCAGGAATGCGGGTCTTGCGATGACTTGACTCTCTTAGAGTCAAGTGTTTGGACAAGGGAGGGGATGGGTCCTCCATCCACGCCACCGGGTTTGACTGCCAAAGTGAAGCAACAAAGGAGTTGCCATAAAATATGGTGAGAGACAGAATGAGACAATGTGAAAATGAAAGCTTACCATTACAGCTATGTACAAAACAAAAACACAAACATGTACAGAAGTGTCACTCTGCGGAGGTCTTTTTTTTATATCCAATGTAATCATGAAATACGATTAGGTACAGGATGACTATGCTAATCCTCATAACCAAAAGGATATACAAAGCTGTAGATACATTAAGATCTCTATACGATCATAGCCGTTTAGTATCTTCAAATATTGCACAACTAATAAACATAGGTACAAGTAAGACATTGTGCTATGAGGATTGGTTAAAAGTATCAATGCATATGATTTTTTCTACAAAGTATCAACATATTACACTGTCTGTCTATTTGTTTTAAGCTGGGCCAGGCAATGTAAGGTCCAGTTTCATCTAACTGTAAATTACAGTACAAATTCCTACCATAGAAGGACGATACTATGGAATGCCGTCCACCCATCTGGATTTATAGATGCCATTATTATGCCAGAAGCCACACTAGCAGCAGTAACAGCATCAGTAAGTCATTACTACTGATAAAAACACTCAGCATGACAGTAAATAGATATCTTAACATTCGATATGGCAGTTCTGTCAATCTGTAGCAGTGTGAAATGTGTTCTTTGGTCATAAATGTATCCTGCAAACTATGAAATGAGTGGAGGCGGTTTGTCCATGGACCGACTGATGTAGATTGAACAATAAATGATATTCAGAGGAAACGGTGTGCTGTGTTTATATGTTAAGTAGTTGTGTTGTATACCGTATATTTTACTAATGTTTTCCTTTTGATAATAACAATCCAATTGATACCAAACCTTATTTTAAATGCATATTGTTTTTCCCAAAGATCATGTTGATTATGTTGTTATTTGTTACTTTAACACACAGCTTTTCATATCTTCTACCAGTATGCTTAGCAGTATGCCAAACTTTCATGACATCACATTAAAAACACTGTGCCACTCAATTGTTATTTTTGCAAATAATATTATCAACTGTAAGCATGGATTTTTTTTCAACATCACAAACAGCAGTTGGAAAAGTCTAAACTCAAAATGAGACCATGTCATTCACAATTCAGCAAAACTCAAGAAGGGTTTAAATGTATCACTTGTAATTTTGAGAAGACATTCTTATGTTACAAGGCAACATCTAGTGGCTACAAGTGGTTATTGCAACTAATTTGCTTGACTGTGACATCTGTAACCAGTTACAGAAAGTACTGTAGTAACGTTTTAGTAATGTGATTAATTTTGTTACAATTTAGAATTAGGCCTAATTCCAGTCGACTCTGATATTTCAACATTTCTGGGGGGTGAGCTTGTTTGCTGCCTGACCAGCAGTTGGATTGACGGTTGAGATCAGTTTCTTCTCTCAGTTCACTTAACGGGGGCCGGAAGTGTGCAGAGGTGGCAAAAGATGAAGAATATGCCTAAAGATACCTCCAGAAATGTGTCATTAGGGCCCGAGCACGAAAGTGCACTGTGCAAGTGAACTGAAAGTGCAAGGAACCTATTGTTTTTGAAGAGATTATTATTCTACATTCATAAAATATTTTTCAGTGGCTTGGAATGCTTGAAAACTAATGAAAATTGGCAAAGTTCACGCCAGGGTTGGGTTAAAGACACTTTGATCTTCATGAGATTTGGTTAGGTTGCTCTCATCGTGAAGAACGTATTTCAGTTTCTTTTAAGAGAGTTTGCCCAACAGGAAATCGGCCACTTTGCATTTCCTGCGTTCATTTCTACTTTCTAAACACTAAACACATATTTGAGGCCTCTAGGAGGGAGAGGAGGAGAGAGCAACTCAGTGCATCATATCTCCCAGCAGTGTAGGCCTATAGAAGCATAACTAAGGGGTGGCTCGGGGACTTAACTTCATATTCTCCTTAACTTATTTTATGATGTGCAGCAGAGATCATTTGGGGCTAACAAAGTTACACAGATGGACTGTTGCAGACTGACATGTCAAGTTGCTCACTGATACAATGGTATACAGAAAGAGGGTTGTGATCTAGTTTTTCACTCTCATGAATTCATTTCATGTAATTAGCACAACATTTTACAATACATCCACTAGAAATCAGAATAAGTACTGTGAGCTGTAGTGAGCAAATTGCATTCTGACACTTGAATATGGTGATATTAATCTTATCAGAAACCCATATACAATGGGGCCCAGTATTTTATAGTGTTTTTTGTGTGTTAAATTTTAACTGCAGCTCAAGATTTTCTGATGCATTAAATAAGAAAAATATGACACATTTCCTAAAGCTTCCATAAAAAGAATGTTTTTCAGTTGCCTAATGAATCATTTATAGTTCTATGAGATTACTTTAGTACAGAAGCCATTCAATACAGTCACAATATTTGTGTATTGTGTCGAAGGTTTTTGCATTGCATGCAAGGTTTTGTCTACCATTTAAAGCCCCTTTATTTTTTTGACCATATAGATTTGGGCTAGATTCTTAGACATAAATTGAGAACTTGATTTAATGATAAATAAATCTACATTTTGTTTCTCAACCAAACAATATAGGCCTGTTTTGCTCTGTTGTGCCTCATATCTGGACTTCAAAGTGTAACTTCATATAACATGCTCTAGATGTCAGTGTTAGCTTGATGTCAGTTTTTGTTGGCTGCCTCTCCTGGAAGTCTTGTAACTCCTGATACATTAATTCATCAGTAAAGCAAAGTAAAGACAGCATTCAAATTGTTTCTTTTTGCTGCAGAGCGTACCATGGTAGACAACAGTAACTTGAAACATGACTAAAACTCTATCAAAATAAATGACAGTAGCATGAAACATGACAAGGCTAAAGTTTCATGTTTAATTGAACCAATCATTTACATAAACATTCAAGGAGAAATAAAGATTCATCAACAGCATTGACAGGGGCAGAGATTCTGTGTTCTGACAGTGAAGCCAGAGACTTTTATTTGACCAAACTTCCCTCAGTGGTTCTTTATTTCCCTCCTTTTCTGAGACATGGACACAAGAGTCATGTTTAGTGTTTGTTGTTAATCTCTCCCTGTGCAGAACTCCAGAGTGAGGATCCTCAGAGCCCTCCAAACTGGGAATTCTGACTTTGTGGCCGCAGCCTGTGAGGAGACAGATAGGCCTGCCTGTTTTATATGTAAAGCTGCCAGCCAGGAAGCACAGGACCGCAGGGTACTCTTCAACTTCTGCAACAACTCCTTTGTTGCAGCCAAACTGTGACAGGGTCCCACAGTCTAAGCTGCTTTGCATTCTGGGAGCACAAGAGATGGGAAGGATGGTAGGTGGGTGAAGTTTTAATTTTTTTTCTTGATTCCGTGTTCACACGGATTTTACACTGCTGGCTGGGACCTAGATGGCAGCATCCTATGGAATTTGATATTGTAATATACTTGAAAACAGGTTTGTATCTGTAAGCTTAGTTTTGCAAATGTATACATTTATGTTTGGATCTGTAGATCTGGAGACTATCCTCCTCTTTTATTCTTTAATCTTTTCTTCCATTTCTCTTTTTATATTCCTTATTTAGTTTATCCACTGTGGTTAATAGTTAGAGATAATATTGCTCAGCCCTTCAGTTCCTGGAATTATTCTGCAATGTCAATCACTGATTTGGCCCAATGGGGCACTTTAATGGGCGTTAGGACTCGGTGAGTTAACTATTAATTTAGCATCAGAGTCAAGCCAATCACAGCCTCCCAGTTCCTCATCCTTTATCAGGACAGCCGCAGTGAATGGTCTCATTTTAGCCTCTTGGGCATGTTATCATTGCAAATGAGTTTGTTATCAACAAGACAGCTTAGGCTTAACAAATAAACAGTCCAAGGGTGGATCAGAGGAGTTTCCTTATGTGCTGCTCTACAGTATCTCAGTCATGTGTCTGAGGTTTTTGGGGAATGTATATTTTGTTTTGGTTTTTGGGGTACAGATTGAGTGCTGTAGAGATACATATTTGCTTTTATAAATGTTCGAACATAGGCTGTTTTGACTAAAGTGCCACATTGGTTGCATTTCAGAATCTGATGAAACAATGATAGACAAATAAAATGACTGAAAGTGTACATTGTGTTACCACTTGTTTTGCAGCCATGTAACACAATGCCAAACCAAACCAATACAGAGAAAACAGGCAGCAAGAAAGAGGTGGGCTATCTGGTTGTGCTCAGTCTGACTGTAATTTCCTGTAACATGGGGCATGGCTCTGGTTCTCTAGGCAAACAGTTTGTCTTTGAAGAATGATTTGAAAATATACATTTTAATAAGGTGCACTGAGGCACGGCCAACGAAACACAAGCAAAAGATAAACAGGAGATTGCATATCTGAAATAAGCTGATGATGGGAGGGAGAGGGAAAATAAAGGAGAGGCAGAGAATAATGGGAGTAAAGAGAGGATTTGTAACAGCAAGGTGTTTTTTCTTTAATTGAAGTGGCTGGGGAATGTAAAATGGAATGGCATGCTTTGGGCAAATCAACTGTGAACATGTTGTGAATGTAGAGCACTTTGACGCCATTTTTAATCAGCTACACAAAATAATGCAAATATCACAGACGTCTTCGTCGGCGGGCCTGTTATTTCTCAACATTATGAAGCTACCTCTCCCATCAAGTCTTTTCTTTCACTGTTTGTTTGAAGATGGAAAAGAAAATTGACAAGTTTACTCCCTAATACAGAAGTCAGACTGTCCACAAAATTGGTGCATTGCTTTTACTTTTGTTTTTTTCTGCTTTGTTATTGTCTTGGACCTCCCTCCGCCCTCCGTTACCCCTCTCTGTCTGTCTCTCATTTCTCACTCATCTCTTATTTCCTTACCCTCTCTTTCCCACCCTTCTATTTTTAGGTAGAGTGCATTTAATTATGCATGTTGTCATAGTGCTTTAAGCATTACTGTCATTTAAGAAGGTGTGTGTGTGTGTGTGTGTGTGTGCTTCTCTCACACACATAGCACAATCCCTGCTTTCTGTCTGTTTATCTGGCTTGCTTTGCATCTAAACACAGGCCAAGTGGGAGGACAGTGTGTCAATTGTATACGATAGATGCTTTGGCCCTCAGGAGACCAGGAGAGCAGACATGCTAGTTTAGAAAAGGGGGAAAGGAGACAGACTGGATGGATGACCACACATGCATACCTGCATTTATACACAAACACATTACATTCAGGAATTGACACATTGACATCCTAGTGCCCTTTTGTCAGACGTAATGTAGTGTTCCCCTGAGTGTTAGGGATGTATTTATTTCCTGTTGTTTTCAAAATTAGATATCACAAACCTTGTTGTAAAAGTTACTGAATGGGCATCAAATTCTTTAGAATATTTCATTTTGTCAATATCATTCATTCCTAATTGCAGTTTCTTACGGATATGAACACAGGATTTTGCAAAGGAAAAAGGCAATTTGCAAGGGACTGAGGTTGGAATCTAAAACTTCTGACCAATTAGTCTTTCCTTGTCAACACTGTCAGTCAACCATCGTGCTCAGTCAACATATAGCCATTTAAAGATATAAAACCCAGAAAGATGGACTCCGCCAGGCCTCCGTGAGGCAACAGTAAAGTGGTGAGATGTTTCCAGACATTTAAAAAATCATCAAGAGAATTATAGGCAACATAATTCAATTATCTGTGTGCACCGCGAGATCAGTCAGTCTGGCTCTTGCATTTCCTTACAAACCTGAAGTGTGGAAAGCCACGCTGATTTGACACTCTCTTATTTGCAACTAAACACCTGGTCTAAACACCAGGTTATTTAACAGATCTTCCTCTTTCTCTATGTCGTACTGTGCTCCAGTAGCTTTCAATTAACTGGCCTGTCTTTCTTTAGAACCTTCTTCTTCTCTCATTTATGCTTTAAGCCTTTTACAATCAGCTGGCTCCTTTTGTCTGTTCCAGTCTTTTACCTGCTTCCTCCAACTCCATAGTTTTTTCATCTCTTCATACGTCCTTGTTTTCCCCTTTCCTCTTTAAACTCTATCCACCCTCTTTCTCCCCTGTTTCTTTCATCTCCTCTTTGACCATCTCTGTCCCTCCTCACCCAGACGCTTCTTTGTTTTGATATATGACCTAATTACTTGGCTAATTGAGGTTCTTGTAGCTGCCACACAGATTGGTGGTGGGGAACTATAGCTGGTCGCCTTTGCAATATACTTGAAGGTCATGATCCATTTGATTGTTTGCCAAACCATTCTTCTCTTTTTAGCCCATCATGGCTCATAGGCAAAGGTACAATTACTGTCTAAACACACAAGCAAATTCATTTTGAATAACATGCCAGTATTTGTTAGTTTCATCATGTTCTTTGTCATCTATGTGTCACCAATACTACAGTTCTCTTAGCCACTATGGGACTTGCATCAGCTAATCAGCTAATTTCTCTTTCATACATGATTCGGTGTTCTGATTCCTATCTCCGAGCAAAGGAAATGACTGGTGTATAATTACTTTCAAACACAATTATGGTCACTAATACGCATCACATTCTGTATATATTTTCGATGACACAATAATCTATGTCCTTTTAAGAAAGCCTGAAGTGCTCATTTTACCCTCCTTTCCTCCTCCTGCTTTTCAAAGGAAATCTTCCCCTCTTCATTTCCCACTCTTTTTTTCTTCTTCTTCTTTTTTTGCTGAGCAAGCTGTTTCTTTCTTTCACTATTGACTGCTTGTCAGAAGACACCAGACGCAGGACTGTGCAGGTCTGCATCTCCTCCTGATCTGTCTGCTGTATGGGAGCTTGTTTTTACTAGTTAGTTTAATCAAAACATCTATGTTGATCTTGGAAGCATGTGTCAAATATGTAATCATACAAAAGCATATACAGTAGCATAATAGCATAGAAAGTGGCATTGTCCTGTTAAATGTGCAACATTTAACATCCACTTTGTGAAATGTATAATATCCAGTGAGCATTGATATAAATAAAAGGCTTCCTGTTTCCATCTCTCTTTTTTTTACCTTTAAATTGAGTGTTAGGATTTTGAGTAAGCACATGACTAAAGTGCAAACATGAAACATTAAACAATTTAAATGCCTAAATGATTAAAATAAACTGAATAGAAGACTAGAAGACAAGTTTATAATCTGCTCCTGGAGGGTTTGGGGCCCTAAGCAGCTGCTGACAGTATTCTGATTAAGCCTTAGGCCAGCTATGAGGATATCCTCAGGTGAAAGTTTGAAAGAAAATGGAAACATTAGCCATGATTGATATGTCTCTGGCATCCTTTATCCAAGGAGGAATTTCTGAACTTTTAGCACTCAGGAACTACTTTTCATCTTATAAACTAAAATGTATGTTATATGCTTGTATTGTACCTCTTTTATTTTGGATTAGGGCATTAAACATCTTTAATGTATAGATAGATTTGATATGATAAATAATGAGCAGCTTCCTAAATGTGCCTGAATGGTACCCTGTGGGGAAAACCTTTCTCACTTTTTTGAAATGTGTTAAAATGGCATCTTAACATCCGCTGCAATTTTTCTAAAGAAAAGATGCCAGTCTGGAAAATTAGGCTACCTTTCACCAGTACCGGAGAAATCTCTCAAGAGTCCAAGTGAATCTCTCAGCACAAGCTTTTTAATCATCTATTCAACCTAGTTTACTGTATAGCCTACTGACAGCCACTATTGAAGATGATTTCTCCCAAAAGCCTTCATTCACTTTCATCTGCTTTAACACTCCTTTTCAAAGAGCTTACTTGCACAAGCACACTCAGCCTTTGCCAACATTAGAGATCAAATGTTCAATGCAAGGACACAATGCCCAGTAAAGGAGGAAAGCCCAGTAATCATGCATATATTCCTGTCCTGGTTTTACAGGTGACACGCCAGGCATAAGCTCACCTCTCTCACGTTGAGGCTACCACTGCCCCCTGCTGGTCATCATGGAAAACCTTGGTGCAGTTTGTCCTTGTTTTCCGAGCCCATGAATCTTGCATGCTGAGGATATTTTGATCCATGACAGTGCATAATCCACAGGCAGCCGTGTTCCATCTCATCAAACACAGTCATCTGCATCCCTGCCTGTGCTGATGGAGGACAGTCTTTGGCATCTCATTATTAATTGAATTAAGGGAGATATTTCTGGAGCAAGGTGAGTTCTGAGCCTAGTAACAAAGAATTATTTATGGTGTGCTTTGAAATTCCCAGGCACTAATGGGACTGAGCCCATCACTGTCTATATGGATAAGAACATCGATGCTAACGCACAGACACAACCTCCCGCCTCCTGCCTTCTAGTGTAAATACAAACCAGCCTGGACAGAGATGCCTATGCTCTGCAATAGTTTAAAGTATAAAATATAACAACCTCATCCCATGAAGATACTATTCATGCCTTGCTCACTCATACCTATCACTCTGGTGCTAAAATACCACCTAAAAAAACCTGCATATTTGGGGGGCATGATAAAAAAAGACATACGTGCTGCAAGTGAAGCTCATTGAAGTTTCAATGTATCCAGTTTAATGATGCTAATACGCCTACCCTTTCCCCTGATCCTTTATATTGTAGTGGTATGCAGAATTGACCTTGGTGCTAATAAGCTGCTAGAAACACAGGATAGCTTGTAGCCCTGAGGTCAAACCAGGGACAACCGAAAGGAAACATGGCCATAGTGATGAAACTCTCACACGTTCAAAGTCAAAGAGACTTTTAAGACATTTTCATCTTGGAGATCAACGGCATCTCATTAGTTTTTCAAGTTTCTGTTAACAGTTTAAAATCAATAACAACACAGAACATGCATTAGCTTCTGACTGCAACATAGATCTGACTCCTTGCAGTTGCAGTCATTCTACATTCAAATTACAATCCTTTGAATGTTTAAATGGACCCCGAAAAGCTTATAATGCACTGGTGTGCATGTGAAATACACTACCTATAGTACACAGCATAAGCAAAGAAATCTGTACTAAAAAAGTATTACTGAATTATTTTTCAATGAAGATATATTGAAAAAAAATTATATAAGATAATTACTTATGTTGTTTTACATTTGATGGGCATACAGTGAATATAAAGCCATCACTATTGAATAGAAAAGGAAGTGCACCATCAAAAATGTCAGAATGTTTTCTTTCTTTGCTGAAATGCCAGGTACAGGCCAGTTACCACCAGCTCTCCAAAATCAGGTGTGATTACAGCATTCACAACTGAGGAAATGGAAGGTTAGAGGAGAAACAAGAGGGGTTGTGGGCGTGTGAAGATGGAAAGGGGTACTGGGTCATTAGTCTTTGATGTTGTTTTCCTCTGATGTGACCTATGACTCATTCACCTCCACATTTTTTACATGAAGTGTATGTGTGTGTGTGTGTGTGTGTGTGTGTGTGTGTGCGCAGGACTTTATTAACTATGAATAAATGTATAATGCATTATTTTGTTTTTGGCCTCTAATAATTTCAGGTCTTGCTCACCACATTAATAACCTCATCTTCATGACGACTGCATGCTTTGCATTGGTTTCAAGGTTGACTTTACTGTGTAAAACAACACCTTGCTAATCCAGACTTTAACCTCCTACCTCAATGTCACATCCATCCAGAAAATCTCCTGCCCCTAGCTCATGTATATGAATTAGAAATGATGTGGAAAAGAGGTCGGATCATAGCTAGTTACCAGAACTGATTTTTTTTTTATGTCAATGAATAATTTCATTAGAACAATCTTATTTTCTCTCCGAACTAGATGTGTCTTTTGGGTCATGGTTACAAGCTATTATAACAATGGATTGGGAATTATGAGGGACCAATGGGATGATGTATGGAGTCCCAAGTGACATGAGTGATATTACATTGTGTTTTCTCAAAGGGGGCAAGACAGAAAGAAACAAGCCTTGTAGATAAGAGACATGAGGAATTTATGTTCACTAACCATATTATCACATGACTTTTGTTTACTTTGGAGCTGATTTAGCATGTCCAATAATAATTGTGCTAAATATAAAGGCTTTATTTTTAATTTTATCGTGTTATTTTAGTGCAGTTGAGGGTGGTCCAATGCAGATGCCTTTATATTATTACTTTGCATTTAAGACCACTACTTATACGTAGACCTAGCCTTTGCGTGAAGGCTCTGTAATACTCAACATGGTAAATAATTACCTGTCACTGAAACAAGATAAAGTGTGAAAGATATCTGGAGGGGACGACAGCAAAAGGGCCAGGATGGGATGAAAGTAACAAATAAGAGCGGAGAAGGACAGAAATAACGTATCCATCCACCCTCTAGTCCTGATACTGAAGACTTTCTCGAACTGAACTGAACTGAACTGAACTGAACTGCACAGACATTTTTCTTTATTCTATATTTTATGTTGGTTTTTACTCCATTCCCTCCGCTTACTGTCGCTGCTATTATTCAGACTGCATCGTACTGTCAAGTGAAATGGCCCAGCTTTGCTCAGTGATATTGCTATACACAATAACACTTCTCTCTCAGGGGAGACTTTGGCCTTCTAGATAAAAACTCCCATTCAATAAAAAAAAATCAGTCCAACTACCACAGCCAATGTTTTAATTTTCGCAGGATCATGCCATAAATTCTGGATGGCAAACTGGTTAAGTTGGCAACCCTTTCTCCATACTGTATGGCTGCCCGCAGGCAACATCAGATACAATACGAACACGCTGAGACAGAAGCAGACAGAAGAGGTGATTTGACACATTTGATACTTAAAAGTTTCTTTCTTAATTCTCAAAAATGTAGATATGTTTGTGTATTCCAGCAATGATTGCAGCATCATTGTTTGACTTTGCTGTTGCTTTTAAAACAATGTATGACTATTTAAAACTTAAAACAACTAAAATGCTAGCAAGACGAAGCAGGTGTTTTCTCCATAAAATACCAAGAGAAAATAACAAGATTGCATTTTTAACTTAATTTAGTCCCACATTGGGTGCCACTTCTGAAGCAAAGGACTATCCAGACATTCAAAATAATGGTTTGGCGCCAGTTGGTTTTAAGGCACATGTGACAAACTGCATTTTCTCATACTCTCATGCTATAACAGTCAAACATAAAGTAAATGTTTTACAGGTAAACTGAATAACTGCAAGCATTTGTTTGAATCAATTTTGAAAGTTAAGTGTTTGCTAATTATCAGGTTAAAAGCAGATTGCCTGTGGTAAGGTGAACAATTGGTATTTTGATTGGCTAAGTAGGAGTTTTGCGTTTATCTGTATTAAGAATGATCATGCAGAAATTGTTACCACATTGTTGTACAGCACATTTTTGATGCATTTGCCACTTTCAGTGTTCGCCGTTAATTGAGTTTGCTTCAATTTATTGTCAGAGCAGATCTGCACTGTTTCGGGCTGACTTCATTATAGTCTCATCTTCATTATAGTCCCATTAGAATGGTCCACGCTCGTTGGTTTGGAAAGCTGGGAAATTTTCCAAAGACATCAAAAGCCTGGCCACTGCGGGGAAGCAACTTGGAAAAGCAGTACATCACTGCAATAACCTGCAATGCATTTTAATGTCCCATGTATGCAAGTATGATTATATGCTTCCTGAAGTTTGGCACACAAAATTCAAAACTAATACTTAACATTTGCTCAATGTATGCACAATTTTGTTTTGAAAGGGAAAGGATATAATCCCACAGAATGTGATGTTGACTCTTCTGTGTGTTGGTGTAAAAACCTTTGTAACAGGTCTGAACCAACGATGGTTGTTTTGTGGGCTTGACTGACCAAGACCGGCTGATTCACGTTGATGTTTGACCCACATTATGTCAAAGGTTGAGCCTTCCAGTGTACTTAACAGGGCACCACTTCTGCAGCGCCGGAGATAGGCTATTCAGTCCGTGTTGATCCCCCTTCCAGTGCTTTGCCAGAATCCTTCCAGCTCTATGTGAAATATGATCTGTCACATGGGGTCCGTTGCCTAGGGGCTCTCATCATCTTTCACAACCCATATGCCCACACACACAGTGCCACATCTCTGCTACAAAGTGCATTTAATTGACATGCTTACATGCAGCCTAACTGACTTATAATCTGTTCCTTCTTTCCTTCCACCAAGAGCCTGGACACCCCCACTTCCCTTTGTGTCTTTTTACACACACACACACACACACAAACACACACACACACACACATTTTCTTTTCTCTTCTTCCTCTGTGTCTTTCCTCAGCACTTTGGCAGTAATTCCTGCTTCAGTGAACTGAGCATACAGTGCTTGACTTGATGAGATATGAAAGCTAAAGGCTAGCTATTATAGCCCTGTATTAGATCCCATGAGAGAGGGGGAGAGAAAGAGAGGGGCAGAAGTATGGCGTAATTCAACAACAACAACAACAACAATAACAGCATCCTCAGTAGCCTAAGCTCGTGAGAGTAGGCTAAGGAGGAGAGAAAGTGAGAGCGAGAAGGGGGTGTGTGTGGGGGGGAGAGGAAGCTAGTCGCATCACTCAAAAGGAGTAGGCGTGCTCTTGTGCGCTCCATCGTTTGATGATCTCCCCGGTCTCCCCCCTGAACCGCCACTCTCTGCTCTCTGCGGGTGAGGTCGGTCAAACAGAGCGGCCGAGCGGACTTTCCCAGCCGGAGGAGTCGCGCTCGACTTTCCGCCGGGCAGCAGAGCCGCGTGCACCGCGCCGGTTAGCGGGGCCACACCGCGGCACTTTGGATAACTCACACAGCTGAGGATCCCGCCGTTTGCCAACACGCATCGCTCATCCGCGTCCCGCACCAAGAACAGCTGAACACATTGCCATGAATGATTTAGTCAGTCAGCACAGGTGACTTTTGATTTCCTCCATTCCCCCCCCCCACCCCTTTTTGTTTTTCGATTCTCTGGAGGTTGGGAAAAAAATCCACGGTGGCAGCATAAGCCCAAAACTCGCACTGTGCGCGTAAGGAGGGTTTTGCTTGCCCAAGATGCAGGTGGATCGGAGCTGTGTGGTTTCCAGTGCGTGGTGTGCATGTCTGCTTTTACTTTTCTCAACTCTAAGCACCAGGGTCACCGAGGTGGGAGGAACCCACCAAAGCATCCCTCCGTCCGTGTAAGTAGACGCTTTACTTGATTCTCCAAGTTTCAAAGCCCAACTTAATTATAAAATACCTCAGCTGTGTGAGTCTACAACAACTATTTGATGTTGTATTGCCATCTATCCTCGAATGGTTTCCACGGCAGCTGTTTAACGGTGCATTTACCGAGTGTAATGCCTCCTCTTTCTTTCTTTCACAATTTAAATATAAAATAAAATAAAAAATTGGCAGGGATGCAAATGAAAGCTTTTGGAAAATCTGTCAAAAATGTGTAGTTTTCGTACTAAGCTGTGGCCTATATGTGTGTATCTAAATGTTTTTGCTTGTCTGTGTGTGCCACCTGCAGGGTGAAGCTCTGGGCTTCAGCGTTTGGTGGGGAGATGAAGTCCATCTCGGCAAAGTACTCTGGCTCCCAGCTGCTGCAGAAGGTGAGCAGTTTGTTTTGTCTGAATACGACTTCAGGTGACAAATTAAAAGCACACCCTGGAACCTCAATACTCTTACGATATTATTCAAATGTCCACATGACTGGACTTGAGCAGAATTTTCTTATAGGCAGTTTGACTCTGCCGAAATATTAAAAGAAAATGAGAGGCTTTATTTAAAATTCGGGGCTGTACTTTCCTTGAAATATATATTTTTATTTCTATATAAAATGTTAACAGCATCACTGCTGCACTGCTGCACACACACTGCATAACATTGCAATTTTTTTGCAAAGTGGAAATTAGCCTATGTGATGCTCTCGGTAAAGTAACTGTTTATTTAAAAGCTTAAAGATACCTTTTTGAGAGACTTTTGAAATTGCTGTGTGTATGTGTAAGAGCAGCTTATGAGAGGAAATGACTGCTGTTGAGTAATTTGTGAGTTGAGAGAAATGTCACTCTTCATCTCTTAAACTGCAGGACCTGTGCTTTTTAGCCACTTGAGAACTAGTAATGCATGTCGATAGGCACAGATTTAAAAGCTTATTCAGAACATGTGCCTATTAAATGAGTGTCCAATTCACAAGCACTCTGGCAGATGCACACTCTCTGGAAAGTGCTATTTTTTTCACTAAGCAACTGAATGTTCCTCACATTTCTAACACCCCCTTACCTCTTTTCGTACCTCTCTGCAGTCTGTTACCATCCCTCTTCCGCTTTGCTTTGTGGCATTAATGCAAGATTTGAGTGTGGTGGAATGCAAATTTTCCTAATGGAGGGTCAGTTGATGAAGCATGAGTTAAAACTGGCTAATGGATAGCCGGTGGATAAAGGGCCAAGCTGAAGCTAACCTCTCTGCAGGTGCACAGACACACAATGTTGTGGTTGGGGCGAGTTAGGTGTCACCCAGGCCAGCAGAGATCTGATGTGACGCACAACCAGGAATTGTGTCACTTAGAGTACACATGCACCCTATACATGGGTACACACATGCAGAATCTCCCACACACATAAATGTATGCACATGACCACACACTGCATATTCACATGCACACTCGCATAGACACATATGGGCCTAGCGTGGATTTCATCAGCCGCTCGGAAGGCAGACAAGTGGTGGTGTTATCTTTTTTGACAGGATAAAAATTGTTCCCCCTTCTCATCTTTTTCTGCCTCCAAAAAGAAGATAACCCTCCCACAGAGTGACGACCTCTTTCTGAAATGCAAATGAAGGCCGCAGGGTTAATTGAGCAAAGAAAAGACTGGAGACCTTTTTGTGGGAAAAGTGCATCTTTCACACCAAACTGGTAGCTGGATCGCATGGTATCACCATATGTGCAGGATTTTTAAATGCATGCATGCATTCACTCGCAGGCTTTGGCAACATGTCACAGCATCCTGCATGTTGTGCATTATTGTGTAGCTCGTACAGTCTAGTAGCTCTTGTCCAGAAAAGCTGAGGAGGGACCACAGTTCCCTTGGGGGCACATACGCTTTTAAATAGGCAGAAAGAATGAGGAATATACACTGTTGTTGTACATAGAGAGGAGGCTGGTACTTTAGAGAAAAGACCAAGCCTGTGTGTGTGTGTGTGTGTGTGTGTGTGTGTGTGCGCGTGTGCGTGTGCGTGTGCGTGTGCGTGTGTGTTTCCCCAGGGCATGGGACAGATGGACTTAGTCTCTCATCAGTTATCTCTCTGACCCCAGCGTAACAAAACTCCCTTGGAAATAACCATACCTTTGCATGAGTCACACACACACACACACACACACACACACACACGGAGAAGTAAAAATGTTGAAAGCTGCCTGATGTACAGTACACAAACCTTAGTTAAGCAGCCACATAAAGGACAAAACAGTGCTCATCAAGTTTTATGTTTTGTCATAATTTCTGTACAGTTTTAAAATATTGCATCTATTGTGGCTCATGTTGTCACTTTGTGTTCCAATTTAAAATGCTACAATTTGAATTTGATACTTCCCCTGTGTTGAGTCTCTGCATTCATTTGATGTTTGGTTTGACTTCCAATTCAGTCATCTTCAATGAGAGATATTCTTAAAAACGAAAGTACAAAAATGTGATTAATCATAATAGATTCTTTTTAATTGAGTGACAGCCCTAATCCAGTGTATTACATTGAGATGCTTTCAGCCATTTAAGTCAGAATGAAAACAGGTTTGTTGGATTAATGACTTGAAATAGTCATAAATAATGAAATAATTGCTTGACAACCTCAAATAAGCTGATTTGTTTCTGCTGTTTTCGGGGACAACATTTAAAATATATATTTTTTTTATCAAGTTGGACCATATTTGGCCTTTCATCCCCCCTCCTCTTTACTCTTCTGTCCTGTTCTGTCCTCCCTTTCCACGCTTCCTGACTCCATCGGAAATTGCTCTTGTTTCAAGGTTAAACCATCAGGGCATATGTGTGTGTGTGTGTGTGTGTGTGTGTGTGTCTGAGAGAGAGTGAGTGTGTATGCACTTATGTGTATGTTTCTCTGAAGAAGAAAAAAACCCCCAAAGTATTCTCACCTGTATTTTCATCTCATACACACTGTATGTGCAAAAAGAATACATGTACACATAAAACACTTAACATATGTGCACTGTGTATACACACACTCACACACCCATACAAAGGACAGGGGACTTATGCTTGAGACACATTAAACATCTCCCACTGATAGTTAGAATTAGCTCTGTGTGTTTTACCCTCTTCACTGCTATTCTGTTGAAATCTTTAATTTCATGTATCATTGAGCAACCTGTCTATATAAGCCAGCCTGGTTGTGATGGTTGTAACTGTGTGTGTGTGTGTGTGTGTGTGTGTTGTTGGCTAGACTAGTTTTCACCTCACTGATGTTATGGCTGTCTGGAATCAAAATAGTGGGACATTATTCCACGCTGAAATAACTTAAAGCCTCTTGGTAATGGTAAGATACAAGACAAATGACCATTCTGTGGGATTGCCACCGTGGCTGTCTGAAAGTTATCCTCACACGTCTGCTTTTCTATTTTTAAAAGCATAACTAGTACCCGAGGGCGAGGAATAGGCAGCAGACGTTTGTGCTTTGTGGTGTCTTTGCGTGTGTGTTAAGTTTACATACCTACTTAAAGCGTGCTCAATCACACATACATACACCGCCTCTCTCTAACTCAGAGGCGCGTACACAGAGCAAAATAGTAAAGGATGATAGGACGGTGTAATGATGTGTGACAAGAGTATGCTGGAATCGATTTGCCTGGGTGAGGAAGCAGAGTGTGTGTCTGTGTGTGTGTGCATGTATGGTTGCCATACCATTCTCCTTTACCACGGCAAGCCGCTGACACGTCTGCTGACAATATTTCCTAAAAAATGAGCAGAAGAAGAGATGAAAAATATATACCAGTATCAAAGTTGCCCAGGGAAGTGAAGTGGCAAAAGGCTTAGACAGACGCACAACATGCTGGGTTTATGGAGTGTAGAGACAAAGAGGGAAGAGAAGAACCATGGATAAATTTGTATCCACTGACGTAGCCAGTCATTAGCTTTTGCTACAAAATATTTGTTTGTTATAAGTGATTTACATTAAATAAATGTATGCGCATGCAATAAATATTGTTTTTAAATCTTTAATACAACTGTGACTTAACAAAGTCAGAAAAAAGGAAGGGTTACATGTTCATCTTGCAGTTGCTCTACCTCTGCAGTACACGCTGTGTGCAAAGCTTTTCTCTCTGTTCACTACCTTATTATACTTAACATGTCCTATATGTGCGCTGGTTTTCCAGTATATAATAGTATCACTGACTGATAAAAAATCGGGAAATAAAAACCCACCACCAACCATATCAGTCAAACTTCATTTGTTAAGCATATTTCATGCAGGTTAGTATAAAAGTCCTGATTATTTTTTTGCTTCATACCATTTTATTCTTAATGTGTTGCAGTGAGATCAGTGAATGTTGTCTCACACAATGAGTTATGTGATTTAAACACAACAACGATATGCCTCTCTTTTTTCTTTTTTTTTTTACCTTTGACTTGCTTCACAGAGAGAAGGCAGTTTCATGTTAGTCTGTTTTGGAAAAAAATATCTCTTTTTATTCTGAATATGTATTTTAGTCACACTAACCAGATTTAAGAGCATGACTAATCATCTAATTTTAAAGTGGAAATGATTATGCATTTTAGTTTTTCACATTCATTTAAAATTAATTACATATTTGGATGACAACAGTGGAAGAATGACTCTTCCTGTGTGCTGAACTGCAATATGAGTTTATCTTTTTATATTCTTTAGTTCTCATTTTTAACAGCACTTGAAGTTTTAATTTGATTTAGCATTCCTTTTTTATTTAAAAATGTAATGTATTTGTCATACCTATTGGGCCTTTTTTTCTTATTTTTGAAATTACTTTGATAAACTCAATACTAGAGAGATATCTGTGTTGTATTGTGTACATAAACATATTAGAAGCTATGTACAGTGCCGTAGCTACCAAATGAGGACACTAGGTGCTGATTATCCTGAGGTTGGTGAATGTGTGGATTTTAATTATTTGAGGAAGTTTACATTCTTTATCCACAAATTACACTTGTGTAATTTCAATAATCAATTATCATTCTGTAATTTATTTTAGGTGTTTTTAAACAAATAAATAAAGATATAAAATTAAGCAATATTATTTCTCCACCAGAATTACATTTTTGAAGAATGCGTTTAGGAGATATTTCATAAAAAAAACTAAACTTTTTCGGTGGCTAGTCAAAACTTTTTTAGGAGGTTAAGCTTCTGTGTTTCAGCCTGATGGAAAGAAATAATAGCTTTCACAATTGCTGCTACAATATTACAATAAGTTCTTTTTTTAGGTCCATAAAAAATCTAAACTGTATGGTCAAACTCCATCATTTGTTCTTCAGACTCATTTGAAGAGCAGTTTTACCTATTTCTCTTTTTTCCCTCTATTTGCCCTTTTTGCCCCATGGTTGACATTGTATATCTGTGCTTGCATGTGTGTGTGTGTGTGTGTGTGTGTGTGAGAGAGAGTGTCTGTGTGGATGTGGAGGGGGAAGTATGTGTGATGGTGCCAATCTGCTGCCAAGGTTGGGTGATGGCTGAGGCGTTCCAGTGTAACAGTGTGTCAGTGAGGGGTAGACGGCTGCAGATTAGATTTAGCTTTGGGAAAATTGAATAGCTGTCAGGTTTGTTTCAGCATGGCTGGCGATGAGGTGAGGGAAGGGGGTGTGTACTGATGACTGTCCCTCTTTCCCTAACCTCCCCTAACCCTCCCATCTTTTCTCCTGCATCTCACTCCCTCCCTCTCTTGTTCTTATTGACCAAAGCATGATCTTGATAAATTTGATTCCTCTGCTGCTTATAGAGGCAGAGGGGGAAGAGAAAGAGGTGTGTGTGTGTGTGTGTAAGAGAGAAAGAGTGAAAGAAGAGCGGAGAAAGAAGGAGGAATGTCGTGTCACAGAGTTAATTACAGTTTTAGCAGGCGGGAGTGCAGCCTGTGCTGCTATCCTTTCATGTCCTAGTAGGCCAGCTTTAGCCAACACAGCCACTCACTCATACTGTAATTAGTGCTTTGTTGGTGAGAAAAGCCACTGTGAATCAAACACCCTGCCTTTACTGTAGAGGGCTCAGGAGCAGGGAGCAAGGCCCTTTGCTACTGGATTAAAGAACTTAAATTCTTAAAGAGCACAACTGCTGACTGTGTGTTTGTGGGCTTAGAAAATCAAGTGAGTTTTCATGACTTGTTGTGCGGTTTACCTCTTTGATTTATCTCCATTCTATCTGACTGAGTTAATTTGCCAGCGTGAAAACTTGTTCTATTTAGTAGTTCATTTGTGTTTGTAAGGAAGTTTGACTTTTCTTACCAAGTTCCTGACGTTTCTGCAGAAGATAGGTACACATGCACACACAGGCACAGTGTTTGCATACAGTGTAACACCTTGTGCTTTGTGCTGTTCAGATGATGAATGTGAACACTGAAGATAAATATCCACTGTCATCTGTCATCAGGCTCTTCAGCTCTGCCTCTGTTGGCCTGCAGATAAAGAGCATCTCACCGTGGCTACACTGGACATTAATGGACACGCACAAGCATACACACACATTTTCACTGACTTCTATAATTATGACAGATTGTTCCTGGTGTGCTCCAGACTCGACTGCATGCAGAGAGTAAACATTAGCCATTTTGGTAAAGGGGCGGGACTAGTACTATTAAGCATATTAACGTGTGCGGCATTGTGTGAAGGACTGTCTGTGACTTGCTGCTGTCCACATCAATCATACTGCCGGTTGTTTGGGTCCACCCTGTGTGCTGTAGGTAAAGATGGCCCGTATAAAGCAATACACTGAATAGAAGAAAGGACATCAGACCCATTATAGCTGCTTCATCAATCACAAATACCTCCATATGTCCTAAACCTCTGCATGCCCAGATAATTCTGGTTTATCTGTCATACTCAAAATTAAAGATGGCACCCCAGCTCTTTCTTTCTTTCTGTTGTCTTACCTTACTTTCTCCCACTTTGTCTCTTTATTACCTTCAACCTCTTTATCAACTCTTCCCGTTGTCAACAATTCCACCCGTGTGTTTTTGCGCCCTTGTCCCTCCCCCAATTATTTTTCTCTCTTTCTTCCCTTCCCTCTTGCATTTTCTCTCTAAGTCTCTCCTCCCCTCCCTCCATCCCTCTGCTTTAATAATGGATTGGATGCAGCTACGGCACTAAAGAATACATGGGAGGGGATCTTGGGGCACGCCAGTGTTTGGAGCAAGTGTTGGTGCCCACACCCTCAAAAAATAGTTCCACTGGCCTAACACAATGTCTTGCATTTGCTGCACTCTTGGGCAGCCTCAATATGTGTCCCAAGTCACCCCCTCTGCCTCTACATCAACTCTCCCAACACACACACACACACACACACACACACACACACTCACAAACACACAGTTTGGATGTACTTTATGGAGCCCCACACTGCGCCCCATTTGCACATCACTTCTCAAAGACTGTGAGAGTGCTGCCAAATCCAGCTCAGTGGGACAAACAGTGGCGCCTCCTCCTGATGACCTTCACCTGCACTTGCTATCTTCTCACACAAACACACACTCGCTAACACAGAGTGGAGGAATACAGTTATGCACAAACAGCAATGCGAGAACACATATCAGCAGACACACATGTAGTTAGCCTTTCCCTGTTACTCACTGAACAACCTCTCCCTCAAAACACATTACAAAAACATCTCTCTCTCTATCAGGGTATGTTGTTTTTACGTTCTTTCTGTGTCTCCTTTACATGTCATGTAATATTTATATTGGCTAGAGACCTGTGCTGTCTAATGTGCAGATGACAGTGTGGTAATGCTGAGCACTGAGTAAGTGACAAACAATTACTTAGACACAAAGAATCAGTATGGATCAATGTTGAGCCATATTGATTACATGGTGTTGTTGGCATGTGCAGTAACAAAGATAGATACTGTGGGGAAAGTGAGAAGTCTACATTTAGTCCACAGAAAGGAAGTGTTGCTTTTTCCATCAGATTTAGGCAATTTTTCAACTGCATAAAAATCGATTTTATGTTTTAGTCCCCAGTTATGTAGCCTGTGACTTATCCAGTGGTCACAATATAGTATTGGTTCAAATTAATCATTGAATTGCCAAAGTTTAATTTATTCCTGGCCATGTTTTGTGTGTGGTGACAAAGATTTGGTTATTCCAAGCATACACAACCTCTTCAAAAACCCATTTTCTCTATAATTTGGTAGCGAACAGTTTGAGTTGTGATATCTCGCTGAGTTGAACTTAACTAGACCTGATTGATCATCCCTTAAAAAATCCCCAGGGTGCATTTCAGAACCAATTTTTTTCAGGTGGCAGTATAATCGCCATTGGGATGCTTTCCATAGGTAATGATGTTTTCTCTAGTTTGAGGTTTGCTGAACAGAATTATGTTTTTTTTTGTTGTCATTTTGAATGGCTGCTAATGGATCTTGGAACCCTAGTTTGGAAAATTAGTTTGCAATTATGTCTGCCAAAAAATGAAAATGGTCCAGCTGTTTTTGTATTTTTGTATTCACTGGAAATGCTGCTCCATAGAAAATCTGTGAACCTTCAATGACTGGGCGATCAAGCTGATGGCAAGTTTACTTTTAATTGCCGTGAATGAGGCGTGGTGGTTAATGCCACCAAGTATTCAAGCGTTCCTGTGTGCAAACCCAGAAAAACAGCAAAACCTCTTTTAAGCTAGCAGACAGCTGAGAACAACAGCAATGTGTCAAAGAGCATCTCAGTACAAACAGCTGATCAAACCTGGATGGGTTACAGTGACAGGAGGCTATGCTGGGTCACAAAGTTGTCAGAAAAAAAAATTATAGTAGATGTCTAGAACCCAAAGTTGGTGATCAAAACATTAAAAAAAATGTCTAATGCATTGCAGTTTCTGTACAATATGCTGATGACACTAAGACTATGGTGTAAACCAGTGGTGGGCCGTCAGGGCCAACAAGGCCTTCTCTGCTGGCCTAACATAAATCATGATCATAATTTGATAAAAGTTAATTTAATTTTGAATTTACTTTTCCTAAATATATAAAAATATTCTTCATATTCTCTTCATGTTCATGTTGTTTTTATGTTAGAGTTTTTATCCAATCAGAATTCTGCTAGCTTGTGTTGCCAGGCTGTATGAAATCTGCCTGAGGCCTTCAGAATCAACAATGCTGGCGTCTGTGCAATGTAAGTGAACAGGTACATACAGTTGATAGACAGTTGCGATAGCCAATCAGATCACGAGTTGTTGTCAGTAGGCCTTCTAGAAGGCCTCACGTTGAACGTTGTACGCGTCCTGTGATTGGTC
>JAVQJD010038284.1:0-12032 GCA_036023655.1 Nannoperca australis | reverse complement strand
TTGTTTTCAATCATGGTTCTATGCACTTGATGTAAAGCTCTTATTTTGGAAGTCGCTTTGGATAAAAGCGTCTGCTAAATGCCTAAATGTAATGTAATGTAATGTAATGTAATGTAACTGCATTTTGAACCAGTTGTAAGTTGTTAAAATCAGCTTAACTGAGGGAATATGGGAGAGAACGAAAGTATGAATTAACAGTTCAAGTTCCTTAGAAGATTAGATATGTCTGATCTTTGAGATGTTACCTGAAGAAAGCTTAGTAACATGATGATACCAAGATTCATAACGGTAGATTTGATATTTGACTTAAATGGACCATAAATCTGTAGGTTATTGGGTTTTGCAGAGAAATGAATCTGTGTATCATCAGCATTAGAGTGATATGATGTCATAGTCACATGATTTGATTGAAAACAGCTGAACAAATGACAGAGAAAGTGATCGAGACGCCTGTCCTGTTTTTATATGTATCATGCATCATAACCTGCTTTTCATTATGCCGTATCCATGTAAATAGAAGTCCTGTATATCCATGTTCTGATTTAAGTAATTCAGTAAGGTAGAAGCTACAGTAAACTGGCATGTTGTTCAGTAGCCACCTAGAAAACCTGGTAACCGTATGCATTCCAACCAGGAAACGTTGTCTGGATCATTATGAAGAATGTTGGGTTTAAATACACTAGACTATCAACAGAATCCATGCAAGTGCTGCCTGACAGAGACCGACAAAATGTGATCTATAATTCCCAAGATGCTTACAGAGACTTCAAAACAGCTAAGAGGCACTGTTAACCATGATGACTAAAAGTGTCAACCGCCCTGTTAGCATTTCTAAATGACTGCAATGCACAGCCTTACATAGGTTTTTACAAAAACACTTATCTTCCTCGAATTGATCAAATATGTAATGTTCAGTCAACCATCGGCAGACTGAGTTTGCTCAGTTGTCTTTTGTTTTCAGGTGTTCAATCTTCCCATGATTCTTAGGACTTTAAGGCAGTTCATTCTTGACTTTCAAAACACTCTTGAGACACTTTCAGCCGCATCACGCAGTCTTCATCAGCAGGTGCAGATGCATAGTCATGGGTTAGTATCACTATTCCTAAAACTGCAGTTCAATATAATACTCTTTAATAAATGATAAGCATATGTGGTCAAACAGTATACATATATATATATATATATATATATGCTGAGATAACAACACAAGATACCATCAGCATTTAAATGAAAATAAATAACCTGTCCACTCTATCAACACACTATATAAGTGACACCTGAGTTCATAAACTCTGTCTTCTTCTTCCACTTTGTCTTTCCAACATCTTTTCTTTCTCTCTTTCCCTGCCAGTGTCTTTTGATATGCTAAGCAACGCCCTATTTATAAATCATTGTGAGAGAAAACATAGTAGGTTAGGGGACAAATAACAAATGCCCCACATCTACTGAGGGAGGGAGAGAGGGGGAGAAAAAGAAAGAGGAGAGAGAGTTTGAGCGAGGAGAGAAGGTGATTGTCTGCTTGGTGGCTGCCCACGAGGCATGTCACCCAGGTTGAATAGATGTTCATATCATTATCTTTCCCCAGAACATGTCGACAATGATATAAGACGGGGTAAGAGAAAAGAAAGGAGCCATTGTGAAGTGAGGCAGTGAGGCAGTGAGCCTGTAAGTGTGGCTTGTAGGCTGAGAGCCAATTCTCTGATTCTCTGACGCTGTAGTGTACACAAGCAAGCCAGTTCACTGGTGCTTGGGCATATGGTGGCAATAATACTCCAGGACCTTTGTTCCAGCAATATTATTTGTAATATATTTGGTAGTCTGTGTTTTTGATGGATTCAGTACGGCATGAATGTAGCATAAATATCCGTGGTCTGTCCCAAATGCTAAATGCTAAATACTGTAATACTAGTAAATACTATTTACATGTATTGATTCTAACTGCGTTTTGAGCGTGGGGTTGATGGACACAATGTTGAATGGAAATTAAGAATCTAAGAAGATGTGAATAAAATAATGTACAGTAGTGCAACAGGAAATCACATTTGAAAAGTCATACAACAATAAAACATTATACAATATTTACTAGAACTTAACTGTCAAAGTAGTGCAGTCACCAGAAAAACTGCATCTTTCATTAGTTCAAATGCTTTTCACAAGCCATGTTCCCATGCCCTCGTTTGGCAATGCAAAGAATGATCTGTCATCTCTCAGCTGCAGGGAAGTGTTGCAGCTTCACAAAACCTCTCAGCAAGGAAGTCGGGGTGAATCGTTTCTAAGAGTAAAATTGGACACCAGAGAATGAAGTTTGCGAACCGTCTCAGACCAACAGTGAACTTTGGTTTATTTAAACAGTGTCCACAATCGTTGAATACTTCTAACCAAGTTGATATGTTTGTCTGAACGTATATGGATTGTCTTGGAAGGCAGTGAAAACCCTGTTTGGTACTTGTTATGACCGGGACACAGGGACAGTGATTAGTAGGTCTTTTTGAGAAATTTGTTCTGCATTCCCATTTGTTTGGAATCAAAATAAGAAGACCTAGCCAGTTAGCATGAGCAATTCAAATGCACCCTCAGACACTTACATTCAAGAGTTTATGAATTCAAAACAATTCCTTCCAATCAACACTGTTTTTGATTGACAGGTGACCTCTGGGAAGTGGAGAGCAGAACCATTGTAGCAGGAAGAGCAAGCTTGTAATAATAGATGTTACAATGATTGCCAAGTAAAAGTTACAATTTCCTCAACAGAAGCCATCCTGCATAATAGCAATATGAGGGAAAGAAAAACTTTTGCACATGAAATCAGACAAACAGCAGTGACTCATTGGCCATGAGTCAGTGTGCTCAGTGGGGAAGATGTGTACATATAGTCTGGTAAAAGTAGAATTTCACTCATGGAAAAGTCATAACAAAACAATTGTTCTGCAGTAAAAGCAGGCAAGTACTGTGGCTGTGGGCTCCGTTGCTCTGGAGGATCCAGCAAAGTGAACATTCGGCAATATTGAGAAATAAGAAACGGGTCATTGTGTGGAAGCCCAGTGATCACAGAGGAAAGGAATAGGCTGTTTCTTTTCTGTTACATACATCTCAAAAGTCTAGTCATCCAAATAAGAGGTCAAATTAGGCCACATGAAAGACCTGTGTGTGATTGGGATTTTCTGCTGCATACTGGGTACAAATGATTGGACTTTACAGCCTGAGAGAGAGTTGGTCATCTCTTTGAGGTTAGCATGCTGCAGCCTGACAGGCCATACCCCTTGAATACATATCATAATATACAAATCAGATCACATTTCAACCTTTCCTCTGGTCCGATTTTTTCCAAGCAAACATACTGACATGTTAATGTCAGGGCTGTTAAAATGATGGGAGGCAACTAACTATCCTACAGTGTGTTTTACTGTTCATCTTCTGTTACAGGGACATCAAATATTTTGGCAGCACCCCACAGTCTGTAGCTTCAAACTAAATTATACTTGTTTCTAGTTAAACCTCAACTGTTTCTGTGAAATGATTTAGGGATTCAGTTTAATCTTCCCACAACCCACTAATTGGGCCCCAGCCAAGCTAGTGTCTGATAAGCACTCCTTGCAGTTGGCGCTTTCCACACATTCTCATGGTTAAAGAGCCAGAAGAAGATGTTCTTTTTGACAGGGACCTCCACAGAGTCACAATATTGTATGCACATAATATATAACTATTTATTGTAATGCAAAACTTCATGATTTGACCATGTCTTTCTTTTGACGCGAGTCTGAATTTGATCAACTTTTTTATCAATACTTAATTGTAACTTTTGAAAGAATAATACACATTCTTCTTTTTATAAAACAGTTTAATTGATAAGCACTAAAACGCACCTGTGCTCAATTCTGTACACTCAAGGGTTTTGCAGCTACAGTCTTATGTGGTCTGGTATGCCTAGTTGTTTATGTGAGCTAGTGTTAGCTATTGTTAGCAACATATTGTTATCCAACTGCCATTTCTGAGGCAGTTTCCTGACATTGTGACTGCTGTAAGCCTACTTGTGCTACTGTTACGCAAAAAAAATTGTATTCACCAACATCTTAGAATTGCTAATTGTGGTCATGCAAAAGTTACATACATTTACATAACACTGTTTAGCTAAGATTACTTGACATTTCCTCCCTTGAAATCACTGCTCGTTTGGGTTTCCTCATCTTTTTTCTGTTTAATTTAGAGAAAACAACACAAACAAGTGGCAGCATATTTCTATACATCTTAAATAAATGCACATATTTCAGCAGAGGCATCAGCATCTTTGAAACAGTTGGAGTTCTTCCAACCATTTCTGTAACAGCACCAGCCATCTGACCCGCAGACCATCTCATTTATTCTTCCACGTCTGGGGACACACTATAAGATTATCAGGCCATTTTATTTCCTGACATTTGGAAGGGAAATCCTGATCTGAGGCTTGGCTGGGTCGGCGGTCTAAAAAGATTATCTGGTGCCAATGTGTGACGGGGTTACATATTCAGTCTGAGCAGCAAAACTAATATAAAACCTGACATCCTGAGTCAGTTTGGAGAAACAACAGCACATCAGTGCACGGTTTAGTGTCTGTTTAGTTTCAGGCTTAAGTCTCTCAGTAGAGATGAAACATTGACAACTAGTGATATTGATCACCTACGTGAAGGATTTCAACATTGAGTGTGGTGACTCGTGGTGGGGACATATTGTCAAGGAGGTGTGGTGGCTGAGAGGCACAGCTGTGTGATTAACCTGAAGGTCATGGCTTTGACCCTGGACTCCCCCGATCACCTCCCCACTTGTAAGTCACTGTAATTTTTTTCTGTAAATAAAAATGTATGCCATCATTTCAAAATTACAAAACATTAGAAACATTTAAAGAGTCAGAAACACCAACTCAGTTGTTAAATGAAGTTCACAATTCCCAGTCTTTGCCCAACTCTGTCAAATAAAACTCAAAGTGCAGATGCTTTTAAGGCTTCCTATGACATGCTCACCTGCAGAGATGGAACTGTGTTTTTCCATGTCAAACAAATACCATCATATAAACACATTGTATATATTTATATAGTATGAATTGGCACAATGCCATCTGAATTAAAAATACCATGTGATATTAGACTGTTCACGCTTTGTTTCCCCACTTCATTCTCCACGCTTCTGTTGTGGGGTTATTGCTGCCCTCGTCACCTCATACCTGACGTCAGTTTCAGCTGACACAAAAGCTGCAGTAGCAGGACTATGCTGATTTAAGAGGCGTAATGTCTGTTTGTGGACGACAACATTTTTAGTTGCTATTTTTCATGAATATATTTAGGTAGTCACCTTGCAAATGCAGGAACATGACGTCCCTATTCTTATTTCTGCCTACTGAGCTCTGATTGGTTAAATATCTGTCGAACCCATGGAAATAGCCATCGATGAACGCAACACCGGGCTGAACAAATCACAGATATGGGCGGCAATTCAGAGGACTGGAACCAGACTAATGTGATGTTGAGGTGTGTGGATAAGAATCTCTCTGTACCCTTCACGGTCAAAGAGCACAGCACAAGCTTTATTGGAACCTTGAAGGTTACAGTCATTAAACCTCTGTCACTTGTATACAATTGTGATCTCAGTGAGGAGAAGTTGAGCTTTTCTCTTCAGGTGACCACTTAATCAAGGCTTACTCAGATAGGCTGAAGTTAGCACTTACTCCTTGTGCTGCAAATATGCTTAATTTTAACATTCAGCTCTCTGTACTTTCTATTTATTTAATCTAGTTTGCCATACATGTGTCACTATTCCATCCATGTCTCTAGTTTGGTTATGCATTAGCTTGCTGCTTGGTAGATTTCCCACTGGAAGAAAGCCTTGAACTTGAAGTATCAGCTCAATTTGAAAGCTGTTATAGGCCTCTCAGTCTGTCGAGGAATTTGGAATGAAATGTGTTTAATTAGAAAAGTGAAGATAAAATTGACCTAAATGTCTCAGTTAAGTACATTGGACTCCCTCACCTTTCTTTCCCTGGCTCTGCCTCTCTCATCACCATCCAACACTGTCCTGAATACCTCAATAAAGTGCTTATAACCTATATTTCTGAGTCAAGTATATCTGTCACTCTGTTAATTACCCTTTCAGCCGCCCCGTCCCTCTCCCTCTACCTCCTGTCAGTCCCGTTTTCAGCACTGTTGTATTCAAATAAAATTTGCATTATCACTAAAAATCCCAGTGCTATAACTGTCATATTTAAGTGCACTGACACTCTTCTTCACCATGCTGCGCTCCTCTCTCTCAACCCTCTCCTTTTTACAGTTCATGCATGATTTAAATTTATATCACCCTTACTTAACTGCATCTGCCACCTTCTTAATCACCCCCTTTTCTTTAGTCTAAACAACCACAGAGTCTCTATATCAGCAGAAATAATGACGGTCTGTTTTATTTGTAAGAAGTAGCACATCACATCAAATATTAACAACTTGCCCGCTGGAGAGGAGCGCGAGCCGCTTTGTAGTTGCAACTTGACAACGCGAGTGAGGAAATTGAGTTGGAAGGGCCGGTGTTTTCTGTTTGAAGGGGGGATTGTAATCAGTGTCTTGGTTCATTAGGGTGAGATGAGCTGGTGATGAATCACCGATCACAAAGAGCTGTAGAGTTGGGTGGGGCTGTTTACATCAGCATTTCCATCACATCATTCAGTTCCTACATCTAAGGCTGCTCCTATAAATTAAAGTATAAAAGAATTATGATGTCCAGAGAAAACTGTCAGAAAGTTGCAGCAGGTTTGCAAAACTTTGTGGTAAAAAAGTGTTGGGTTACGTTCATTAAGGTCAAGCTCTGGCATGTTTGTGGTGCATGTACATAATATCCACATGTGCAGCATAAATACAGAAGAAATAATCAAATGTAGTGTATTCAATGTTTAAACCTTTACTTGTATGCATTGAGAACAACAACAGTTTTTCTGCATGTGGGAGATTGCAAGAGGAGTCCACCAGACCGGATTCAAATCGTGGACTTCTATGTGGTTTGCACCCTAACAGTTACATGTACAGTATGGTATTATGGGTTGTTGGTAGCCTCAATGTTGCTACGCAAGTTCCTTCATGCTATCTACGTTGTGTCAGTTTTTCAGGGGTCGTGTAATGTGTCATTCTTCCATGGACAGAAACAAGTGCAAAGCATCTCTAAATTTATTGAACTGCCAGATTTTTGAACTGAGTTTGGTGCCACGTTCAGGGTGAATGCGAGGAGCGCTCACTCTGCAGCTACTTCTGAGGACATTTCAGTTCACTGCAAAATGACTCAAAAAACCCAGACTGCTCGACTTGAAGAATCTTAAGTCGACCGAAGGGTCTTCGACTGCGACAACCTTTGTATGTGTCACTATATTAAAAAAAAGGAAACCCTTTGCCACAGTGATGCAACAAGAAAGACCTAAAGGGAGCACTGCATTTGCATCAGTCCACAGGTGTGAATTAATAACTGATGATGAGTTAAAATGACAGGAGGCATCCACACCACTCCGGTGATGCCACTTTAACAAGTAATGAGAATTGCTTTGCGAGTAAGTGTACAATCAAAATACAGCAGGGAAAATATGCTCTGCAGAGAATTTCAATTAGATTGTAACTCAGGTGTTTGATTACATTTCCATTGTATTGTGTTAAGGAAGAAATGAACTAATACTGAAAACAGTAGAGACACACAGGTATGATTCAATTTGGCTTTGGAATAGCAGTGAGGCAAGGTGGGTGTGCAAATTCTACACGCCTTCCTTTCAGGAGAAGATTACAGGTGCTTTACTAGGGCTGTGTCGATCTGCAACCAGAGAAAAACACCCACAGTGCTTTGAGAAAAGAAACCCACAGGCACATACAGTACAGAAAGGTGCATACTAGAATATAGAAGTCAAACTGGTACACTGCAGCAAGAGTACGTGTCTGAGCCAAACTATGGAGAACAAAACTGTAGCACCATAAAGGTCCAGCTGCTCTGAAATCCAAGTAATGACTACAGGGTGGTGCTCTATTGCAGAGAAGATTAAAATATTATATCATAATCATATTCCTGTAAGGGGTGTGCAGAGCCATAGTGGGGGGGTTATATGCAGAGTTAATCTTATTTAATTTACATGACAAACCAACATTCAGAAGCACCTTTTTAACGTAACTTTAGAACTCCTGTTAAATGGCATTTTACTGTCTTGATGGATTTCTTGTTGAAACAGGATGTTGTTCCAGGTCAAGTGGAGAAAAGCCGTTTTAATGGAAAGTAGGGCTGGAAAGGCAGGATTGTTGAAGGATGGTTTTATTGTTTTGGGGTCACCATTAAATAAAGATTTTTTTCAGGAGATAAAGGTTTTTAGGAAGTTAAAGTCTCCATTTAATGCGAACACTGAGGCGTTTTAAGGAGATAAATCTATAGAGTGCTTGTAGTTGAGCTCTGAGCAGAGGTGGAAATACTGGTGCACAAAATAGAAATCATTCAATCTTTGGTTCCTATTCTTTAACACATCACAGTATAACAATATGTTGAGGTGCAGTAATGAAGACCCTAAAGTGACTGTATGTATGAAGACCTTGTTGGGTTTGAGGACCCTTCCTCCTGAAGTATCAAGTGAAGGTTTTCAGATTCTTGGAGCAATTTTTCCACATCTTGGCCCTTAAGGGGATAGAAAAAAATAAATAAAATGCTCATACGCAGAGGCAGACATCCAACCCCCCACTCACACATGAAGAAAATCAGCCATGTCTGCTTTAATCATAGCAACTCACCTGCTTTTCAAATCATCCATGAACAAACAGGCTTGAATGCATAAAATCTACACATATACCGAACCTCGTCTTCAAACATTATGCAAAACACAGGCACACTTGCAAGTAAACAGACACACAAGACCCATTGTTCTGCTCTCATTCTCACCAGCTGTAACCCCCAGCATGCATCTGTGCTACACATCGGTTCAAATAAAAATACCTGGAGTCATGGCACACAGCAGACATTCGATGACGGATGAGATGAAGAGAGATTCATCTGGAGAGAAAGACAAAGATGAAAAATGAGAGGCTAAATGAGAGGGTAAAGACATGAAAAGGTCGGGGAAATAGAAGAGAGAGCTGGTAAAGAAGCAAACACTTCACTGCCTTTAGAGTAAAAAACCTGAGTAAAAGTTGCATTGCTTATTTTGATTTTGAAGGTATGAAAACCTTTGGGAACTACATTCTTTCGAGATTTAACCTGGGAGCTATAAAGGATGATTATGTATCAAATGTGTTTTTTTAATTGTTTAAGACAGAAAGTGTCATTTTAAAGATGCATTTGAAAGGTCGTATTTCTTCAGATGAGAAGATCTCCTGTTGGTGCTTTCAGTACAGAGCTGCTGTTTAGACTTGTTTATCCCAGATTAGCATAAAGACTGGAAGCAGGGGCTAGTCTGGCTCTCGAAAACTAATTAATACATTTTGTTGGTTTAATCTGTAAATTAGTGGTTATTTGCTAGGACTACTGTTCTTGAGGATGAAGAACACTCGGCGATTAACTGGGTATTTGTGTCGAAGTCAGAGCCTCGTGGCGAGAGATATTCTGTATCTCTCAGCTTTCAGAAGTAAAGTCATAAACAAATCATGAGATTTCCATGGCCCACTGGGGAATCAAGTGAGATCTGTTGGTGAGCATTTTGCAGGTTGGGATTTATTGGAATCCATGTCAACGGAAGTAAAAAGACACTTTAGGAATCATGTCAGATTTGTTGGGTTATTCACGGAATCCACCCTGTGAAGCAGATGGCACCACTGGGAATTAGACAACGCATACAGAGGGATTCTGACATGAGATTCCTGAAAGACTGGCCTTTGAGTCAACCATTAACTTGGAACATGCTAACAGCAGGCTTACAACTGATTGAGTGGGATCTACTCCACCCAGGAGGAGTAGACAGAGCTGTTTCCCAAGGCGGAGACACTTGTTGTATTACATGCAGTTTATTACATGATACCTCACTCCAAGGATCTTTGAAATGGGTCACTAGAATCATGGCATATTTACTCCTCTGATTTAGTTCATGTTGCCAGTTGCGCTAGTCAAACTAAAGTGGCACCAAATGTCCACACCTACAAGGACTGTCATCTGTCAAGGACTGACTGTCATCAAGGTCAAACATTAGTGACCAGGGGATGAACCTGTGACTTTTGGTTTATTTTTCTCTACCGAACAAAGAGTTGAGATGATCTGAATGTGTTTGTCTATTAATGCACTTTACATCATTATTTAAATAAGGGCTATTTAAGTGTTCATACAGGCTAGATGTTCCTCAAAAACAAAAGATCTGCTTACATACGTCTGTTGGGGCCAGTGTGCATCACGTGATGGACCCGGAAGTTGTAATTACAGTTTGGCCACTATGTCAAATTTGCTTCAAAGCCTGGCACACTTCCTGGGGGGGGGACTTTAAATGGTCACCATCTTGACTATGTAGCGGAAAAAAGCACATTCATTTTTATTCATTAGTAAAAACACTGGATTAAAGTCAAGTAAGCAAACAAACCCAGCAGATATTTTGGCAAGCAGCAATAACAGTAATATGTTGACCATAATTCTCCTATGGACCTAAAGTTGGGAAAGTTGGCTTATAAATACAGCTACAGTATCAGAAATCTTTTGTGGCAGTTTGCTAATAGCATATTTCACCCTTTAAAGAATTAGATTGCAGTAAGGTGAATAAATTATTCTTCTGCTAACATAATAACAAGTCAAACATCTGCTGTTGTAGTGATGACAACATTTAGCATTTAAAAACATTAAACTGGCCTTCATTTTGCTAATGTTGTTGATCTATTATGCTGTGTGGAGCTAGTGCTGAGAAATCTAATGAATGCATTCCTACAATAACAATTAACTAGTTGCTTTATGTAATATTTAGAAGATCTAGTTTGCATTTTGTCTTAGAAATAATTTCCTTTCTATACTTTACTAAAATTACTTTAATCTACCTCCTGTGTATGTGTATCTGTAAGTGTACAGCCTGAATGTTCTCTTACGGACACAGCTCACGTACACACACACACACACACACACACACACACACACACAACATTAGAGCTTGATGAATGAAAGTTTGGCCCTGTGCTCTAATAGCTTTGACTTGTTGAACTTTTATGTCCAGCCTCGGAGAAAATAGAGGGATTAGGGCGCACACACACACACACACACAGACACACACACACACACACACAGACAAACACACACAGAACACACACTTACACATACTCTTAAACACACACATTCAGGCAGGAATATCCAGACACACATATTGGACCCCACAAGGATGCACATACGAAGAGACAGACACTTACATTCTAAACATGTAAGTAATACTGACACTCAGAGTACAGAGTTGAATCTGTGCATCAACTAGCCTGCAGTTAATTATCTGCAGCAGTGTTCAGTCCAACAGTTCTTTCAGGGACGGAAACACTGCAGTAACAATGCAGCAAGATTGTAAAAAAGTGTCTCTAATGTGCCGGCTGTTTCACGAGTTTCACAATTTCATTATTTGCTATATTAAAATATGATGCTTCAGAAAACCAGTGACAATGACGGAAAGGCAGAGAGAAAGCCAACTCCCTGATTCCCCCGCTCTGCCATCGCTCTCGTTCACTTCTCCGATGTATCACAGTAACTGAAATGTCAAATCAAGCATCGGCTTTAAATACTGAAGTGCCTGTGAGCTGCTTCCTGTCGTCTCCTGCTTCTCAAGTGTGACTTATCTTTGTGCCGTAAAGGCAGACATCTAGAGAGGTCCAGAGAGGATGAAGAAAGAGGAACGTCATGAGGGTTATCATTCCAATAATCATGTGTTCACCATTAAGAGTTGCATAAAAATGAGTAGATATGAACGTTTCCTAAAAGTCCAAGGACTGTTACTAGTGCCAGTTTTAAGTTTTAGTTAGTAGTTAGTGCAGTTTAGTGCTGCAACTAACAATTATTTTCATTATCAGTTATTCCTCTGATGAATTGTTTTGTCAATTTTGTCAGTAAACTATTGACAT